>RCUC01135379.1:0-49834 GCA_003697995.1 Taxidea taxus jeffersonii
TTTTCAATGATAACCTAGCTGGATAAAGTATTCTTGGCTGCATATTTTTCCCGTTTAGTACTTTGAATATATCATGTCAGCTCTATCTGGCCTGCCAGGTCTCTGTGGATAAGTCTGCTGCCAGTCTAATATTTTTACCATTGTATGTTACAGACTTCTTGTCCCGGGCTGCTTTCAGGATTTTCTCTTTGTCGCTAAGACTTGTAAATTTTACTATTAGATTACAGGGTGTGGACTTATTCCTATTGATTTTGAGGGCGCTTCTCTGCACCTCCTGGATTTTGATTCTTGTTCCCTTTGCGATAGTAGGGAAATTCTCTTCAATAATTCTCTCCAATATGCCTTCTGCTCCCCTCTCTCTTTCTTCTTCTTCTGGAATACCAATTATTCTAATGTTGTTTCATCTTATGGTGTCACTTATCTCTCGAATTCTCCCCTCGTGGTCCATAGTTGTTTGTCTCTCTTTTGCTCAGCTTCTTTATTCTTTGTCATTTGGTATTCTATATCACTAATTCTTTCTTCTGCCTCATTTATCCTAGCAGTAAGAGCCTCCATTTTTGATTGCACCTCATTAATAGCTTTTTTGATTTCAACTTGGTTAGATTTTAGTTCTTTTATTTCTCCAGAAAGGGCTTTTATTTCTCCGGACAGGGTTTCTCTAATATCTTCTATACCTTTTTCAAGCCCGTCTAGAACATTGAGAATCGTCATCCTGAATTCTAGATCTGACATATTACCAATGTCTGTATTGATTAGGTCTGTAGCCTTTGGTACTGCCTCCTGTTCTTTTTTTTTTGTGGTGAGTTTTTCCGCCTTGTCATTTTGTCCAGATGAGAATATATGAAGGAGCAAATGAAATACTAAAAGGGTGGCAAAGAAAATGTGCTTTAACCAAATTAGAAGAGACCCCAAATCTTGGGGGGGGGAGAGAAAGGGGGTAAAAAGAAGTTCAGAAAAGAGGGAAGAAAAATTTAAAAAACACAAATAAAAAAATATTTAAAAAGATAAAATATATATATATATATATATTAGACTGTGACTAGAACAGGGTCACCCACTTAATTTTGGGAGGATTTTGGTCTCTTAGAAGAAACTACCTCCCAAAATTGTAAGGAATGAAAAACATAAATAAGGGTAAACACAATGAAGGGATGAAATATGACTATAAAGATGAAAAAAAATTTTTGTTTTTAAATTTCTAACAGAGGAGTTGATAAGGTAAGTTAGTAGGGAGAATAAAAAAAAAACAGAAAGTGGAGAGGAGGGAGGAGTCAAGATGGCGGAGAAGTAGCCGGCTGAGACGACATCAGGTAGCAGGAGATCAGCTAGATAGCCTATCAAACCATTCCGAACACCTACGAATCCAACAGGAGATAGAAGAGAGGAAAAACAACAACTCTAGAAACAGAAAATCGACCACTTTCTAAAAGGTAGGACCAGCGGAGAAGTGAATCCAACGCGAGGGGAAAATAGACCCCGGGGGGAGGGGCCGGCCTACAGCAAGCGGCGGAACAATGAAGCACAAAATCAGGACTTTTACAAGTCTGCTCCATGGAGGGACATCGCTCCAAAGGCCAAACTGGGGTGAAGACCTCACGGGGACTGCGTGGACTCGGGTCCCGTGGTGTCACAGAAGGATCGGGGGTGTCTGAGTGTCGCAGAGCTCACAGGTATTAGAGCGGGGAAGCCGTCTGCGGAGACAGAGCCAAGGAGTGAACTCTCAACTCGGGGTTTCCTAAAGCCGTGGTCTGTGACACGGGCTGGTTGGTGCTCTGTGCGAGGGTTCCCCACAAGATCCGGAGAGATTCTGACCCGGGAGAGCTCAGGGATCTACGGGGTTCGGAGACTCCAGGTGGGACTCTGCCAGAGACAGAGATGCTTGGTCACAGGCTGGGTGAGCTCGGAGCGCTCCCAGAAGCCAGTGAGACGGGACTGATTACGCACGATTTTCTCCAAGTGCAGCCGAGGCTGGGGAGACGGGAGTGATTAAACGCTTTTCTCTGAAGGCACACTGAACACTGGGGCCCCTAGCTCTCGGCTCCTCTGAGCCGGAGATTGAGAGGCCGCCATTTTCATTCCCGTCCTCTGGAACTCTATGGAAAGCGTTCAGGGAACAAAAGCTCCTGAAAGCGAACCTGAGAGGATTACTTAGCCCGACTCTTGGTAAGGGTGGTGCAATTCTGCCTGGGGCAGAAACACTTGAAAATCACTACAACAGTCCCCTCCCCCAGAAGATCAACAAGAAATACAGCCAAGACCAAGTTCACTTAACAAGGAGAACAGCGGATTCTTATCTGGACAAAATGACAAGGGGGGAAAACTCACCACAAAAAAAAGAACAGGAGGCAGTACCGAAGGCTAGGGACCTAATCAATACAGACATTGGTAATATGTCAGATCTAGAATTCAGGATGACGATTTTCAGTGTTCTAGCTGGGCTCGAAAAAGGCATGGAAGATATTAGAGAAACCCTGTCAGGAGAAATAAAAGCCCTTTCTGGAGAAATAAAAGAACTAAAATCTAATATAATTGAAATTAAAAAAGCTATTAATGAGGTGCAATCAAAAATGGAGGCTCTTACTGCTAGGATAAATGAGGCAGAAGAAAGAATTAGTGATATAGAAGACCAAATGACAGAGAATAAAGAAGCTGAGGAAAAGAGAGACAACTACTGGACCACGAGGGGAGAATTCGAGAGATAAGTGATACCATAAGACGAAACAACATTAGAATAATTGGGATTCCAGAAGAAGAAGAAAGAGAAAGAGGAGCAGAAGGTATACTGGAGAGGATTATTGTAGAGAATTTCCCTACTATCGCAAAGGGAACAAGCATCAAAATCCAGGAGGTGCAGAGAGCACCCCTCAAAATCAGTAGGAATCGGTCCACACCCCGCCATCTAATAGTAAAATTTAGAAGTCTTAGCGACAAAGAGAAAATCCTGAAAGCAGCCCGGGACAAGAAGTCTGTAACATACAATGGTAAAAATATTAGACTGGCAGCAGACTTATCCACAGAGACCTGGCAGGCCAGAAAGAACTGGCATGATATATTCAGAGCACTAAACGAGAAAAACATGCAGCCAAGAATACTTTATCCAGCTAGGTTATCATTGAAAATAGAAGGAGAGATTTAAAAAGTTTCCAGGACAAACAAAAACTGAAAGAATTTGTAAACAGCAAACCAGCTCTACAGGAATTATTGAAAGGGGTCCTTTAAGCAAAGAGAGACCCTGAAAGCAGTAGATCAGAAAGGAACAGAGACAATATACAGTAACAGTCACCTTACAGGCCATACAATGGTACTAAATTCATATCTCTCAGTAGTTACCGTGAACGTAAATGGGCTAAATGCCCCAATCAAAGGACACAGGGTTTCAGAATGGATAAAAAAACAAAACCCATCCATATGCTGCCTACAAGAAACTCATTTTAGACCTGAAGACAACTCCAGATTGAAAGTGAGGGGGTGGAAAACAATTTACCATGCTAATGGACATCAGAAGAAAGGTGGGGTGGCAATCCTTATATCAGATCAATTAGATCTTAAGCCAAAGACTATAATAAGAGATGAGGAAGGACACTATATCATACTCGAAGGGTCTGTCCGACAAGAAGATCTAACAATTTTAAATATCTATGCCCCTAACATGGGAGCAGCCAACTGTATAAACCAATTAATAACAAAATCAAAGAAATACATCAGCAATAATACAATAATAGTAGGGGACTTTAACACTTCCCTGACTGAAATGGACAGATCATCCAAGCAGAAGATCAGCAAGGAAATGGACATCACAGATATATTCAGAACACTCCATCCCAAAGCAACAGAATACACATTCTGCTCTAGTGCCCATGGAACATTCTCCAGAATAGATCACATCCTGGGTCATAAATCAGGTCTCAACCGGTATCAATAGATTGGAATCATTCCCTGCATATTTTCAGACCACAATGCTCTGAAGCTAGAACTCAATCACAGGAGGAAATTTGGAAAGAGCACAAATACATGGAGACTTAACAGCATCCTTCTAAAGAATGAATGGGTCAACCAGGAAATTAAAGAAGACTTGAGAAAAACCATGGAAACAAAGGATGATGAAAACACAACGGTCCAAAATCTGTGGGACCCAGCAAAGGCAGTCCTGAGAGGAAAATATATAGCGATACCAGCCTATCTCAAGAAACAGGAAAGGTCTCAAATACACAACCTAACCCTACACCTAAAGGAGCTCGAGAAAGATCAACAAAGAAAGCCTAAACCCAGCAGGAGAAGAGAAATAATAAAGATCAAAGCAGAAATCAATGAAATAGAAACCAAAAAAACAATAGAACAAATCAACGAAAGTAGGAGCTGGTTCTTTGAAAGAATTAATAAGATTGTTAAACCCCTGGCCAGACTTATCAAAAAGAAAAAAGAAAGGACCCAAATAAATAAAATCGTGAATGAAAGAGGAGAGATCACAACCAACACCAAGGAAATACAAACAATCATAAGAACATATTATGAGCAACTCTATGCCAACAAATTTGACAATCTGGAAGAAATGGATGCTTTCCTAGAGACATATAAACTGCTAAAACTGAACCAGGAAGAAATAGAAAACCTGAATAGGCCCATAACCAGTAAGGAGATTGAAAGAGTCATCAAACATCTCCAAACAAACAAAAGCCCAGGGCCATATGGCTTCCCAGGGGAATTCTACCAAACATTTAACGAAGAATTAATTCCTATTCTCCTGAAACTCTTCCAAAAAATAGAAATGGAAGGAAAACTTCCATACTCATCTTATGAGGCCAGCATCACCTTGATCCCCAAACCAGACAAGGATCCCATCAAAAAAGAGAATTACGGACCAATATCCTTGATGAACACAGATGTGAAAATTCTCACCAAAATACTAGCCAATAGGTTCCAACAGTACATTAAAAGCATTATTCACCACGACCGAGTGGGATTTATTCCAGGGCAGCAGGGTTGGTTCAACATCGGCAAATCAATCAATGTGATACAATACATTAACAAAAGAAAGAACAAGAACCATATGATACTCTCAATAGATGCTGAAAAAGCATTTGACAAAGTACAACATCCCTTCCTAATCAAAACTCTTCAACGTGTAGGGATAGAAGGCACATACCTCAATATTATCAAAGCCATCTATGAAAAACCCACGGGAAGTATCATTCTCAATGGAGAAAACTGAGAACTTTTCTGTTAAGGTCAGGAACACGGCAGGGATGTCCGTTATCACCACTACTATTCAACATAGTAGTAGAAGTCTTAGCATCAGCAATCAGACAACAAAAAGAAATTGAAGGCATCCAAATCGTCAAAGAAGAAGGCAAACTATCGCTCTTTGCAGATGATATGATAATATACGTGGAAAACCCAAAAGGCTCTACTCCAAAACTGCTAGAGCTTGTACAGGAATTCAGGAAAGTGTCAGGATATAAAATCAATGCACAGAAATCAGTTGCATTTCTTTACACCAACAGCAAGACAGAAGAAAGAGAAATTAAGGAGTCAATCCCATTTACAATTACACCCAAAACCGTAAGATACCTAGGAATAAACCTAACCAAAGAGGCAAAGAATCTATACTCAGAGAACTATAAAGTACTCATGAAAGAAATTGAGGAAGACACAAAGAAATGGAAAAATGTTCCATGCTCATGGATTGGAAGAATAAATATTGTGAAAATGTCTATGCTACCTATAGCTATCTACACATTTAATTCAATGCCTGTCAAAATCCCATCCAATTTTTTCAAAGAAATGGAACAAATCATCCTAAAATTTATATGGAACCAGAAAAGACCTCAAATAGCCAAAGGAATATAGAAAAGGAAAGCCAAAGTTGGTGGCATCACAATTCTAGACTTCAAGCTCTATTACAAAGCTGTCATCATCAAGACAGTATGGTACTGGCACAAAAACAGACACATAGATCGATGGAACAGAATTGAGTGCCCAGAAATAGACTCAACTCTGTGGTCAATTAATCTTCGACAAAGCAGGAAAGAATATCCAATGGAAAAGAGACAGCCTCTTCAACAAATGGTGTTGAGAAAATTGGACAGCCGCATGCAGAAAAATGAAATCTGACCATTTCCTTACACCGCACACGAAAATAGACTCAAAATGGACAAAGGACCTCAACCTGAGAAAGGAATCCATCAAAATCCTTGAGGAGAACACAGGCAGCAACCTCTTCGACCTCCACCGCAGCAACTTCTTCCTAGGAACAATGCCAAAGGCAAGGGAAGCAAGGGAAAAAATGAAGTATTGGGACTTCATCAATATCAAAAGCTTTTGCACAGCAAAGGAAACAGTCATCAAAACCAATAGACAACTGACAGAATGCGAAAAGATATTTGCAAATGACATATCAGATAAAGGGCTAGTATCCAAAATCTATAAAGAGCGTACCAAACTCAACACCCAAAGAACAAGTAATCCAATCAAGAAATGGGCAGAGAACATGAACAGACATTTCTGCAAGGAAGACATCCAGATGGCCAACAGACACATGAAAAAGTGCTCCACATCACTGGGCATCAGGGAAATACAAATCAAAACCACAATGAGATACCACCTCACACCAGTCAGAATGGTTAAACAAGTCAGGAAATGACAGATGCTGGTGAGGATGTGGAGAAAGGGGAACCCTCCTACACTGTTGGTCGGAATGGAAGCTGGTACAACCACTCTGGAAAACAGCATGGAGGTTCCTCAAAAAATTGAAAAGAGACCTACCTTATCACCCAGCAATTGCACTACTGGGTATTTACCCTAAAGATACAAACGTAGTGATCCAAAGGGGCACGTGTACCCAAATGTTTATAGTAGCGATGTCCACAATAGCCAAGTTATGGAAAGAACCTAGATGTCCATCAACAGATGAATGGATAAAGAAAAGGTGGTATGTATCTAGAATGGAATACTATGCAGCCATCAAAAGAAATGAAATCTTACCATTTGCGACATGGATGGAACTAGAGCGTATTATGCTTAGCGAAATAAGTCAACTGGAGAAAGACAACTATCACATGATCTCCCTGATATGAGGAAGTGGAGATGCAACGGGGTTGGGCGTTAAGGTGGTAGGAAAAGAAAAAATGAAACAAGATGGGATCGGGAGGGAGACAAACCAAAAGTGACTCTTAATGTCATAAAACAAACTGAGGGGCATGGGGGAGGGAGGGGGGTTGGGAGAGGGTGGTGGGGTTACGTTATATGTTTAAATAAAAAAGCTTAAAAAAAAAAAGAAAGTGGAGAGAACTTGCTTGGGCTGGAGACTAGATCAAGCCCGGTGCTAGATTTAGGGTGTATTTTGATCTGTTAGAAGAAGTTGTACCCCAATTTTTTTAGAAGAAAAAAAAACCCTATGTGTATACAAAGAATAAAGTTAGATACAATGAAGTGTAAAATTTGATTATAGTAATAAAGGTTCAAAATAGTTTTTTTTTTAAAAGAACGTTATTAAGATAAATTTTCAGAAATTGGTCGATTTTCTGTTTCTAGAGTTGTTGCTCTTCTTCCATCTCCTTTTGGATTCATACGTGTTCGGAATGGTGTGATAAGCTATCTAGCTGATCTCCTGTTGCCTGATGTCATATCAGCCTGCTACTTCTCCGTCATCTTGACTCCCCCCCGCCCACTCTTAATTACATGAACCACTGTCAGGAATTTCCATGTCTTGATCTTTTGAGGCTGAATATTAGTCTTTGTAGTTATCCTCTAATTTTTATATTTGTTGGAGGTGATGGTAACACTAAGGTGATATTTTAATCGAAATTTGACTACCCCAAGCTGCCCTAAACTGACTGCGCTGGGGGAAATCCAGGCGGGATATGCACATAGGGGGCTGCTGTGTTGCTTTTCCTTATGCTGTCCAGTTTTACTGGTTTCATCTCAATTCTTTTTTTTTCCCCTGGGTTGTAATTAGCATCCACTTCTCGAGTCAGGTCATGTTATTACTTGTTCTTAGGAAGTGTTTAGATTGGCGCTCTTAAGTTTAAGATTCCTTAACCTGAAGAGTTAGTAAAATGATTTTAAATAATGAGTTCGTGGAATCTTGCAAAGTATTATTTTAAGTCAAAGAACTCTGTCATCTTAAATCCATAAAATAGGCCCAGGTAATTATTTTGACCACTCTCTGCTTTTCATTCTCTCTTACTTCCCCCTGCTACCCCCCCCCCCCATTTCTCCTGAAGAACTCCAGGAAACACCAGGGAACAATTTGAAAACTTTGGTTCTGTTTCTTGGATTAATTTTATAAAGATAAAAATGTGGGACAATAAAGTTAAAATGAAGCTGTGATAAAGCCAAGTCACATTTCTGTTCCCGTAGGGTTCATTGTTACACCTAGAGAGAGGGGCCATTTCAAAATGTTTACAAGTAGGGAAACTTGTTGTCTGAGGTCCTGTTGTGAAAGAATCACCAAATGTTGGCTGATAGGAAAAAGGTCATCTATTGTATGTCTCCCACAGGACCCCAGAACAAATAGTGTACCACATCTGTTGTATTGCCCATACTTCCCAAACTGAAATTTTGAAGAAAGTAGAGCACCCATCTCTTCCTCCAGCTGCCCCAAAATGTTATGGCACCTTTTTCTATGACTCATTATATATTACAACTTTAAAAAAGTATGTTAGACTTTACCAGGAGTTAAATGTAGTGTATGTTTTTTTTTCCCTGTAGGTAGTGTGTATATAGTTTTAAATTTTTTATGTGCCTGTGTATGATCTGTATATATATTTTAAAAAAGTAAAAACTATAGAAAAGCAAACTGAGTAATCAGGTGTAGGTGGTGATTTTGTAGTCTTCCTTGGAATGAGATTGATCAATGGCTTTGTGTTTCTCTGAGGTAAGTTCTTAAGATCAAGGACTCTGTCTTATTCCTCCTGAGACCCCAGTACCCAGCACAGTGATTTACACATAGTAAGTGATCATTGGTATTGCAGACCGGAAATCCACTTCTAATTATTTTTTAGTTTAGCATTTGCCACTAGAGGGACTTGGTCAGCTCTTGACCCTGTGTTATTTTACGTCCAATAATGTCTTGTTAATTTGTTAAAAACTTTATTCTAAAACTTGTTTTGGAAATATGACTAGTCAGGTAGTTCAGTGGGAATATTAAAAACAACTATTTTTAATACTACTATGTGACTCATTCATACTTCCTGATCAAAACATTTATCCACAGAGATATTAAGTAGACTTTTTTTGGGCAGATATTCAGAAACATAGGAAATGAACAATCAAAAGCAGATTTGAAATGAACTTACATAAATGACAGAAATATAGTTGAGGTTTTATTAGTCAAAATTTAATGACGAACTAGAACAAAACCTATCCTATTTCTTAAGCATATTTTACTTATCAACCAAAGAGCTTACTCAGCAAGTATTTAACAAAAATATGCTAGTCATTATGTTAAAACTGTGAAGCTTTCTTACAATAGTTTTTTGACATCAGGAAGTAGCACTGGGCATGGGCTGTTCTACTCTCTTACTGAGTCTGTCTAAGGCAAGGCTCTAAACAGGGCCCCCGGTTACTTTCTGTGGCACTTCTTTGCCTTTACCAACAAGTCAGGCTCTTGAGATGGGCACTACAAAATTCCTCAGTCAGCTACCTATCAGCTTCTCAACCTCATTTATAACCTTATTTGTAACTATAGTAGGAAACCGATGAAGTTTTTTTTTCCTTCCACCAAACTCTTAACATCCACTGTTTTCTTTCTCCAAATACTAAACTCTATCTCCCTCTGGTACTCAGGAATTTTTTTTTCCTACCCTAAATGCTACCTTCTTCTTGCTATATATACCGCTTTTCCTGACTCATTGCAATATCATGGTCTTCTCTGAAAACTGCTTTGGCCTTTAATGATTTCTTTTTCCACATCTCCATAACTACCACTGCTCTTTCGCCTTTGCTCTCACTTTTTTGTGTTCTGGCATAGGAGAGGGACATGAGCTACTGTCTATATGGCACACAATGACTAGGGGCAAAGGAGCTGGCTGGAGGGAATAAGGTGAAGTATGCATGGTTAAAAAACAAAACCTTAAGCCAATTTTATGTGCTTGTATATTTTTCACTTTTTTAAATTGTGAAAATACAGCCAGTACCTAAGTATTCATCGCAGAACTTTTGTGTGTTTTATATAAGGACATCTTCCAATTGACAAGAGTCATTTCATGTTGAAACAGTGTGTTCAGTTAGGTACTCAGGATTTGGAAACACTGTATATGTAGTGATTAAGTTACAAGGCTTGCTTCAGTAGCTTATATTATCCAGAATGTACAGAGGGAGATTGTTGTTAGCATTCTGTAAAATCTAGTCATGATCCACACCTGTGTATCTATGAGATTGCATTCATAATCCCATTGTGTGTTGTGTGCGCGTGCCCGTGTGTGTGTGTATGGTGGGGGTGGGCGCACTTTAAGGTGCCACAACCACTATTCTCTTGCTGCAGTGATAAGATTCTCCCTTTCATCACACATGTGGTCAAAGCTGTTCATTACAGTATAATTTATTGTAATTAAGACTAGGGACTGCTTAAATAAAGATAGAGTTCCATATATATTGTTATATATAAAACAGAGTACTATACTACTGAAGGAATGAAGTAGAACTGCATAACAGTGAAACAGTCTCCATGAGAGATTAAAGGGAAATACCACAATACAGAGCAATAGGCCACTGCTGTTTTTTACAAATTAAGACACCTGCTTATTCACATATGCTCATGGCATGGTCTTTCTCTGGAAAGATACATAGGTCTGTTGAGGTACTAGTAAATCAAGGATAGAAGAGGAACTTATTTTGTTACTGTTTACATTTTTCTTACTATATCCACATGAATGCTACTTTTTAAAAAAATGCCACATTTCCTTAGTATCTTGTGCTGCACTCAAAAGTACGATAGCAGTTTTGGGGGCAGCATTGCTTTGAAATTCCCACTTCTCTCGTACTTTTCTTCCCCCATTCCTCACTGTTGAAAACAGTGAACATTTGTTTGGTTTATAGCCAAACAAATTGGGACAGTAGTTGAAGGAACATCAGCTTCACAGGCAGATCAGACCTATGTCTATGGCTAACTGGCTTTTGTGATTTGGGGTATGTTATAGAATCTTTCAGAATCCTAAATTTCTCATGTAGGCTGTGGGAATGAGAATATGTATAGCTCAGAAAATATGAAATGTACTTAAATAAGAAATGTACTTAATGAGCTATATAGTGACAGGAATCCTATAAATGATAATTATTTCTGTTTTAATTGGATAACTAAGGGACTTGTTCAGATTTTTAAATACTTGTTTTCCTAACTATACTGAAATTGGATCATTAACATTTGTATTTACCCTGGCATGCTACTGTGGAATATACCTAATCTTGAGTATCTTCTTGGTTCCTAGAATATTTTTTTAGTGAAATAGCTTTTTTCCCCTTTTTAATCCTGTAAAATCTTTCAGTTTTAAAATTTTTAAAATTTAGTTCAATTTAACATATAGTTTATTATTAATTTCAGAGGTAAAATTTAGTGATTCATCAGTTGCCTATAACACCCAGTGCTCATTTCATCAAGTGTCCTCTTTAAAGACCATCACCCAGTTACCCCATCTTTCCCTCCATCAACCCTCAGTTTGTTAACTATGGTTAAGAGTCTCTTATGGTTTGTCTCTCTCTGATTATGTCTTGTTTTATTTTTCCCTTCGTCCTTCATGCTCCTCTGTTTTGTTTCTTACATTCCACATATGAGGGAAATCATATGATGATTGCCTTTCTCTGATTGACTTATTTCACTTAGCATAATACCCTCTACTTCCATCCATGTCCATATATGAGTGTATTCTATATATATAAATGTGATATGTTTATATATTCTTTATCCATTCATCTGTCAGTGGATATCTGGGCTCCTTCCATAGTTTAGCTGTTGTGGACATTGGTGGTATAAACGTTAGGGTGCATGTTCCCCTTTGAATCACTATATTTGTATCCTTTGGCTAAATACCTAGTAGTGTAATTGCTGGGTTTTAGGGTAACTCTATTTGTAGCATTTTGAGGAACCTCCATACTGTTTTCCAGAATGGCTATACCAGTTTGCATTCCTACCCATGGTGTAAGAGTGTTCGCCTTTCTATGCATCTTTGCCAATATCTGGGGTTTTCTCAGTTGTTCATTTTAGCCATTCTGACAAGTATGAGGTGGTATTTCACATCTGTCAGGTGGTTTTGGTTTATATTTTCCTGATTCTGAGTGATGTGGAACATTTTTTTTCATGGGTCTGTTGGTCATTTGTATGTCTTCTTTGGAGAAATGTCTTTCATATCTTCTGCCCATTTCTTCACTGGATTTTTTATTTTTTGGGTTGTTGAGTTTGGTAAGTTCTTTGAATCTTGCATTCTAGCCCTTTATCTGATAGGACATTTGCAAATATCCTCTCCCATTCCATAGGTTGCCTCTTAGTTTTGTAAACAGTTTCCTTTGCTTTGTAAAAGCTTTTTATCTTAAAGTCCCAATAGTTCATTTTTACTTTTGTTTCCCTTGCTTTGAAAGACATGTCTAATAAGTTGCTGTGACTAAGCTCAAAGAGGTTCCTGCCTGTGTTCTCTTCTAGGATTTTTTTTTTTATTTCTTTTCAGTGTCACAGAATTCATTGTTTATGCACCACACCCAGTGCCCCATGCAATACCTGCCCTCCTTCATACCCACCACCAGACTACCCCAATCTCCCACCCCCTGCCCCTTCAAAATCCTCAGATTGTTTTTCAGAGTCCATAGTCTCTCATGGTTCTTCTCTTCCTCCAATTTCTCTCAACTCCCTTCTCCTTTCCATCTCCCCATGTCCTCCATGTTATTTGTTATGCTCCACAAATAAGTGAAACCCTATGATAATTGACTCTCTCTGCTTGACTTATTTCACTCAGCATAATCTCTTCCAGCCCTGTCCATGTTGATACAAAAGTTGGGTATTCATCCTTTCTGATGGAGGCATACTACTCCGTAGTATATATGGACCACATCTTCCTTATCCATTCATTGGTTGAAGGGCATCTTGTTTTTTTCCACAGTTTGGCGACCGTGACCATTGCTGCTATGAACAGTGGGGTACCGGTGGCCCTTCTTTTCACTACATCTGTATCTTTGGGATAAATACCCAGTAGTGCAATTGCAGGGTCATAGGGAAGCTCTATTTTTAATTTCTTAAGGAATCTCCACACTGTTCTCCAAATTGGCTGCACCAACTTGTATTCCCACCAACAGTGTAAGAGGGTTCCCCTTTCTCCACATCCTCTCCAACACACATTTTTTCCTGTCTTGCTAATTTTGGCCATACTAACTGGTGTAAAGTGGTACCTCAATGTGGTTTTGATTTGAATCTCCCTGATGACTAGTGATAATGAACATTTTTTCATGTGCCTGATAGCCATTTGTATGTCTTCATTGGAGAAGTGTCTGCTCATGTCTTCTGCCCATTTTGTGACTTGATTTTCCGTTTTGTGTGTGTTGAATTTGAGCAGTTCTTTATAGATCCTGGATATCAGCCTCTGTAGTGTCATTTGAGAATATCTTCTCCCATTCCGTGGGTTGCCTCGTTGTTTTGTTGACTGTTTCCTTTGCTGTGCAGAAGATTTTGATCTTGATGAAGTCCCCAAAATTCATTTTCGCTAGTGTTTCCTTTGCCTTTGGGGACATATCTTGAAAGAAGTTGCTGTGGCTGGTATTGAAGAGGTTACTGCCTATGTTCTCCTCTAGGATTCTGATGGATTCTTTTTGGTCTTTTATCCATTTCAAGTTTACCTTTGTGTACGGTGTAAGAGAATGGTCGAATTTCATTCTTCTACATATAGCTGTCCAATTTTCCCAGCACCATTTATTGAAGAAACTGTCTTTTTTCCACTGTATATTTTTTCCTGCTGTGTTGGAGATTATTTGACCATAGAGTTGAGGGTCCATATCTGGGTTCTATGTGTCTGTTTTTATGCCAGGACCATGCTGTCTTCGTGATCACAGCTTTGTAGTAAAGCTTGAAATCAGGCAAAGTGATGCCGCCAAGTTTTGTTTTTCTTTTTCAACATTTCCTTAGTAATTCGGGGTCTCTTCTGATTCCATACAAATTTTAGGATTGTTTGCTCCAGCTCCTTGAAAAATACCGGTGGGATTTTGATCGGAATGGCATTAAAAGTATAAATTGTTCTAGGCACTATAGACATTTTAACCATGTTTATTCTTCTGATCCATGAGCATGGAACGGTCTTCCATCTTTTTGTGTCTTCTTCGATTTCTTTCATGAGTGTTCTGTAGTTCCTCAAGTACAGATCCTTTACCTCTTTGATTAGGTTTATTCCCAAGTATCTTATGGTTCTTGGTGCTACAGTAAATGGAATCGATTCTCTAATTTCCCTTTCTGTGTTTTCATTGTTAGTGTATAAGAAAGCAACTGAATTCTGTACATAGACTTTGTATCCTGCCACATTACTGAATTGCTGTATGAGTTCTAGTAGTTTGGGGGTGGAGTCTTTTGGGCTTTCCATATAAAGTATCATGTCATCTGTGAAGAGAGAGAGTTTGACTTCTTCATTGCCAATTTGGATACCTTTTATTTTTCTTTGTTGTCTGATTGTTTTTGCTAAGACTTCTAATAATGTGTTGAACAAGAGTGGTGAGAGTGGGCATCCTTGTCGTGTTCCTGATCTCAACAGGAAGGCTGTGAGCTTTTTCTCATTGAGGGTGATTTTTGCTGTGGGTTTTTCATAGATAGATTTTATGAAGTTCAGGAGTGTTCCTTCTATCCCTATACTTTGAAGCGTTTTAATCAGGAACAGATGCTGGATTTTGTCTAATGCTTTTTCTGCATCAATTGAGAGGACCATGTGGTGCTTCTCTTTTCTCTTATTGATTTGTTCTATCACATTGATTGATTTGCGAATGTTGGGCCATCCTTGCAACCCAGGGATGAATACCACCTGGTCGTGGGTGGATAATCTTTTTAATGTGCTGTGGGATCGTATTTGCTAGGATCTTGTTGAGAATCTTAGCATCCATATTCTTCAGGGTTACTGGCCTGAAATTCTCCTTTTTGATGGGGTCTTTGCCTGGTTTGGGGATCAGGGTAATGCTGGCTTCATAAAAAGAGCCTGGAAGTTTTACTTCTGCTTCAATTTTTTGAAACAGCTTCAAGAGAATAGGTGTTATTTCTTCTTTAAATGTTTGTTAGAATTCCCTCGGGAATCCATCAGGTCCTGGGGTCTTGTTTTTTTTTTTGGAGGTTTTTGATCACTGCTTTAATTTCGTTACTAGAATCAATTCAGGTTGTCAGTTTCTTCCTGGTTCAATTTTGGAAGTTTATATTTTTCCAGGAATGCATCCATTTCATCCTGGTTGCTTATTAACTTACTGGCCTATAACTGTTGATAATAACTTCTGATTATTGTTTCTATTTCCTTGGTGTTAGTTGTGATCTCTCCCTTTTCATTCATAATGTTATTAATTTGGGCCTTCTCTCTTTTCTTTTGGATTTGTTTAGCCAGTGGTTTATCGATCTTATTTATTCTTTCAAAAAAAAAACCAGCTTCTCGTTTCATTGATGCATTCTACTGTATATCTAGTTTCTATCCCATTGATCTCTGCTCTAATCTTGATTATTTCCCTTCTTGTGTGTGGAGTTGGCTTAACTTGTTGTTGATTCTCCAGTTCTTTAAGGTGTAGAGACAGCTGGTGTATTCTGGATGTTTCCATTTTTTTGAGGGAGGCTTGGATGGCTATGTATTACCCCCTTAGGGCCACCTTTGCTATATCCCATAGGTTTGGGAGCGAAATGTCTTCATTCTCATTGGTTTCCATGAGTTTTTTAAGTTCTTCCTTGATTTCCTGGTTCATCCAAGCATTCTTAAGCAAGGTGGTCTTTAGCTTCCAGGTGTTTGAGTTCCTTCCAAACTTTTCCTTGTGGTTGAGCTCCAGCTTCAAAGCACTGTGATCTGAGAATATGCAGGGAATAATTTCAATCTTTTGGTATCGGTTGAGCCCTGATTTGTGACGCAGTATATGGTCTATTCTGGAGAGGGTTCCATGTGCACTTGAGAAGAATGAGTATTCTGTTGTTTTAGGGTGGAATGTTCTGTTTATATCTATTAGGTCCATCTGGCCCAATGAGTCATTCAATGCTCTTGTTTCTTTATTGATTTTCTGCTTGAATGATCTGTCTACTACTGAGAGTGGCATGTTAAGATCTCCCACTATTGGATTGGAGGGGAGGAGTCAAGATGGCGGAGAAGTAGCAGGCTGAGACGACATCAGGCAGCAGGAGATCAGCTAGATAGCCTATCAAACCATTCCGAACACCTACGAATCCAACAGGAGATTGAAGAGAAGAAAAACAACAATTCTAGAAACAGAAAATCGACCACTTTCTAAAAGGTAGGACCAGCGGAGAAGTGAATCCAACGGGACGGGAAGATAGACCCCAGGGGGAGGGGCCGGCTCCCGGCAAGCGGCGGAGCAACGGAGCACAAAAATCAGGACTTTTAACAGTCTGCTCCAGGGAAGGACATCACTCCAGAGGCTAAACTGGGTTGAAGACCTCGCGGGGACAGCGTGGACTCAGGTCCCACAGGTTCACAGAAGGATCGGGGGTGTCTGAGTGTCGCAGAGCTCACAGGTATTAGAGCGGGGATGCCGGCTGCGGAGACAGAGCCAAGGTTTCCTAGAGCCGTGGTCTGTGACACGGGCCAGTGCTCTGTGACACAGGCCGGTGCTCTGTGCGAGGGGTCCCCACAAGATCCGGGGAGATTCCAACACGGGAGAGCTCAGGGATCTATGGGATTCGGAGACTCCAGGTGGGACTCTGCCAGAGGACAGAGACGCTTGGTCACAGGCTGGGTGAGCTCGGAGCGCTCCCAGAAGCCAGTGAGACGGGACTGATTACGCATGATTTTCTCCAAGCGCGGCCGGAGGCTGGGGAGACGGGAGTGATTAAACGCTTTTCTCTGAAGGCGCACTGAAGACTGGGGCCCCTAACTCTCGGCTCCTCCAAACCTGAGATTGGGAGGCCGCCATTTTCATTCCCGTCCTCCGCAACTCTACGGAAAGCGTTCAGGGAACAAAAGCTCCCGAAAGCAAACCTGAGAGGATTACTTAGCCCGGCCCTTACGGGCAGAGACACTTGAGAATCACTACAACAGGCCCCTCCCCCAGAAGATCAACAAGAAATCCAGCCAAGACCAAGTTCACTTCACAAGGAGAACAGCAGATTCTTATCTGGACAAAATGACAAGGCGGAAAAACTCACCACAAATAAAAGAACAGGAGGGAGGACCAAAGGCTAGGGACCTAATCAATACAGACATTGGTAATATGTCAGATCTAGAATTCAGGATGACGATTTTCAGTGTTCTAGCCGGGCTCGAAAAAGGCATGGAAGATATTAGAGAAACCCTGTCAGGAGAAATAAAAGCCCTTTCTGGAGAAATAAAAGAACTAAAATCTAATCAAGTTGAAATTAAAAAAGCTATTAATGAGGTGCAATCAAAAATGGAGGCTCTTACTGCTAGGATAAATGAGGCAGAAGAAAGAATTAGTGATATAGAAGGCCAAATGACAGAGAATAAAGAAGTTGAGCAAAAGAGAGACAAACAACTATGGACCACTAGGAGAGAATTTGAGAGATAACTGATACCATAAGACGAAACAACATTAGAATAATTGGGATTCCAGAAGAAGAAAAAAGAGAAATAGGAGCAGAAGGTATACTGGAGAGGATTATTGTAGAGAATTTCCCTACTATAGCAAGGGGAACAAGCATCAAAATCCAGGAGGTGCAGAGAACACCCCTCAAAATCAATAGGAATCGGTCCACACCCCGCCATCTAATAGTAAAATTTACAAGTCTTAGTGACAAAGAGAAAATCCTGAAAGCAGCCCGGGACAAGAAGTCTGTAACATACAATGGTAAAAATATTAGACTGGCAGCAGACTTATCCACAGAGACCTGGCAGGCCAGAAAGAGCTGACATGATATATTCAGAGCACTAAACGGGAAAAATATGCAGCCAAGAATACTTTACCCAGCTAGGTTATCATTGAAAAGAGAAGGAGAGATAAAAAGCTTCCAGGACAAACAAAAACTGAAAGAATTTGCAAACACCAAACCAGCTCTACAGGAAATACTGAAAGGGGTCCTCTAAGCAAAGAGAGACCCTAAAAGTAGTAGATCAGAAAGGAACAGAGACAATATACAGTAACAATCACCTTACAGGCAAAACAATGGCACTAAATTCATATCTCTCAATAGTTACCCTGAACGTAAATGGGCTAAATGCCCCAATCAAAGGACACAGGGTTTCAGAATGGATAAAAAACCAAAACCCATCCATATGCTGCCTACAAGAAACTCATTTTAGACCTGAAGACAACTCCAGATTGAAAGTGAGGGGGTGGAAAACAATTTACCATGCTAATGGACATCAGAAGAAAGGTGGGGTGGCAATCTTTATATCAGATCAATTAGATTTTAAGCTAAAGACTATAATAAGAGATGAGGAAGGACACTACATCATACTCAAAGGGTCTGTCCAACAAGAAGATCTAACAATTTTAAATATCTATGCCCCTAACATGGGAGCAGCCAACTATATAAACCAATTAATAACAAAATCAAAGAAACACATCAGCAATAATACAATAATAGTAGGGGACTTTAACACACCCCTCACTGAAATGGACAGATCATCCAAGCAAAAGATCAACAAGGAAATAAAGGTCTTAAATGACACACTGGAGCACATGGACATCACAGATATATTCAGAACATTCCATCCCAAAGCAACAGAATACACATTCTTCTCTAGTGCCCATGGAACATTCTCCAGAATAGATCACATCCTGGGTCATAAATCAGGTCTTAACCAGTATGAAAAGATTGGGATCATTCCCTGCATATTATCAGACCAGAGTGCTCTGAAGCTAGAACTCAATCACAAGAGGAAATGTGGAAAGAGCACAAATACATGGAGACTCAACAGCATCCTTCTAAAGATTGAATGCGTCAACCAGGAAATTAAAGAAGAATTGAAAAAAACCATGGAAACAAATGATAATGAAAACACAACGATCCAAAATCTGTGGGACACAGCAAGGGCAGTCCTGAGAGGAAAATATATAGCGATACAAGTCTATCTCATGAAAAAGGAAAGGTCTCAAATACACAACCTAACCCTACCCCTAAAGGAGCTCGAGAAAGAACAACAAAGAAAGACTAAACCCAGCAGGAGAAGAGAAATAATAAAGATCAAAGCAGAAATCAATGAAATAGAAACCAAAAAAAAACAATAGAACAAGTCAATGAAACTAGGAGCTGGTTCTTTGAAAGAATTAATAAGATTGATAAACCCCTGGGCAGACTTATCAAAAAGAAAAGAGAAAGGACCCAAATAAATAAAATCATGAATGAAAGAGGAGAGATCACAACCAACACCAAAGAAATACAAACAATCATAAGGACATATTGTGAGCAACTCTATGCCAACAAATTTGACAATCTGGAAGAAATGGATGCTTTCCTAGAGACATATAAACTGCCAAAACTGAACCAGGAAGAAATAGAAAACCTGAATAGGCTCATCACCAGTAAGGAGATTGAAACAGTCATCAAAAATCTCCAAACAAACAAAAGCCCAGGGCCAGATGGCTTCCCAGGGGGAATTCTACCAAATATTTAAAGAAGAATTAATTCCTATTCTCCTGAAACTGTTCCAAAAAATAGAAATGGAAGGAAAACTTCCAAACTCATCTTATGAGTCCAGCATCACCTTGATCCCCAAGCCCGACAAGGATCCCATCAAAAAAGAGAATTACAGACCAATATCCTTGATGAACACAGATGCGAAAATTCTCACCAAAATACTAGCCAATAGGATCCAACAGTACATTAAAAGCATTATTCACCACAACCAAGTGGGATTTATTCCAGGGCAGCAGTGTTGGTTCAACATCCGCAAATCAATCAATGTGATACAATACATTAACAAAAGAAAGAACAAGAACCATATGATACTCTCAATAGATGCTGAAAAAGCATTTGACAAAGTACAACATCCCTTCCTAATCAAAACTCTTCAACGTGTAGGGATAGAAGGCACATACCTCAATATTTTCAAAGCCATCTATAAAAAACCCACTGCAAGTATCATTCTCAGTGGAGAAAACCTGAGAGCTTTTCCGTCAAGGTCAGGAACACAGCAGGGATGTCCGCTCTCACCACTGGTATTGAACATAGTACTAGAAGTCCTAGCCTCAGCAATCAGACAAGAAAAAGAAATTAAAGGCATCCAAATCAGCAAAGAAGAAGTCAAACTATCGCTCTTTGCAGATGATATGATACTATACGTGGAAAACCCAAAAGGCTCCACTCCAAAACTGCTAGAGCTTGTGTAGGAATTCAGTTAAGTGTCAGGACATAAAATCAATGCACAGAAATCAGTTGCATTTGTTTACACCAACAACAAGGCAGAAAAAAGAGAAATTAAGGAATCAATCCCATTTACAATTACACCGAAAACCATAAGATACCTAGGAATAAACCTCACCAAAGAGGCAAAGAATCTATACTCAGAGAACTATAAAGTACTCATGAAAGAAATTGAGGAAGACACAAAGAAATGGAAAAATGTTCCATGCTCATAGATTGGAAGAATAAGTATTGTGAAAATGTCTATGCTACCTAAAGCTATCTACACATTTAATGGAATGTCTATCAAAATCCCATCCAATTTTTTCAAAGAAATGGAACAAATCATCCTAAAATTTATATGGAACCAGAAAAGACCTCGAATAGCCAAAGGAATATTGAAAAAGAAAGCCAAAGTTGGTGGCATCACAATTCCTGACTTCAAGCTCTACTACAAAGCTGTCATCATCAAGACAGTATGGTACTGGCACAAAAACAGACACATAGATCGATGGAACAGAATAGAGAGCCCAGAAATAGACCCTCAACTTTATGGTCAACTAATCTTCGACAAAGCAGGAAAGAATATCCAATGGAAAAGAGACAGTCTCTTCAACAAATGGTGTTGGGAAAATTCGACAGCCACATGCAGAAAAATGAAATTGGACCATTTCCTTATACCACACACGAAAATAGACTCAAAATGGATGAAGGACCTCAACGTGAGAAAGGAATCCATCAAAATCCTTGAGAAGAACACAGGCAGCAACCTCTTCGACCTCAGCTGCAGCAACTTCTTCCTAGGAACAACGCCAACGGCAAGGGAAGCAAGGGAAAAAATGAACTATTGGGACTTCATCAAGATCAAAAGCTTTTGCACAGCAAAGGAAACAGTCAACAAAACCAAAAGACAACTGACAGAGTGGGAAAAGATATTTGCAAATGACATATCAGATAAAGGGCTAGTATCCAAAATCTACAAAGAGCTTAGCAAACTCAACACCCAAAGAACAAACAATCCAATCAAGAAATGGGCAGAGGACATGAACAGACATTTCTGCAAAGAAGACATCCAGATGGCCAACAGACACATGAAAAAGTGCTCCACATCACTGGGCATCAGGGAAATACAAATCAAAACCACAATGAGATACCACCTCACACCAGTCAGAATGGCTAAAATGAACAAGTCAGGAAATGACAGATGCTGGCGAGGATGTGGAGAAAGGGGAACCCTCCTACACTGTTGGTGGGAATGCAAGCTGGTGCAACCACTCTGGAAAACAGCATGGAGGTTCCTCAAAAAATTGAAAATAGAGCTACCTTATGACCCAGCAATTGCACTACTGGGTATCTATCCTAAAGATACAAACGTAGTGATCCAAAGGGGCACGTGTACCCGAATGTTTATAGCAGCAATGTCCACAATAGCCAAGTTATGGAAAGAACCTAGATGTCCATCAACAGATGAATGGATAAAGAAGAGGTGGTATATATATACAATGGAATACTATGCAGCCATCAAAAGAAATGAAATCTTACCATTTGCGACAACATGGATGGAACTAGAGCGTATTATGCTTAGCGAAATAAGTCAACTGGAGAAAGACAACTATCACATGATCTCCCTGATATGAGGAAGTGGAGATGCAACGCGGGTGGGGGTTAAGGGGGTAGGAAAAGAAAAAATGAAACAAGATGGGATCAGGAGGGAGACAAACCAAAAGAGACTCTTAATGTCATAAAAGAAACTGAGTGGGGGTCAGGGGGGAGAGGGGTTGGGAGAGGGTGGTGGGGTTACATTATATTTTTAAAGAAAAACAGCTTAAATAAAAAAAAAAGATCTCCCGCTATTAATGTATTCATATCAGTATGGCTCTTTATCTTGATTAACAGTTTTCTTACGTAGTTGGCTGCTCCCATATTGGGGGCATAAATATTTACAATTGTTAGATCTTCTTGGTGGATAGTCCCTTTAAGAATTATGTAGTGTCCTTCTGTATCTCTGACTACAGTCTTTAGTTTAAAATCTAATCTATCTGATATGAGAATCGCTATCCCAGCCTTCTTTTTACGCCCATTGGCATGAAAGATGCTTCTCCATCCCTTCAGTTTCTGTCTGGGTGTACCCTTAGGTGTGAAATGGGTCCCTTGTAGACAACGTATGGAGGGGTCCTGCCATTTTATCCATTCTGCAACCCTGTGTCATTTTATAGGCACATTTAGGCCATTCACGTTGAGAGTGATTATTGAAAGATGCGTTTTTATTGACATTGTGTTACCTTTGAAATGTTTCTTTCTGTAGATTGTCTCCATATATTTCTGTTCAATGATTTTCTTAGGATTTTTCCTCTTTTATAGAAACCCCTTCATATTTCCTGCAGTGTTGGCTTGGTGGTCGCATACTCTTTTCAACCTTGTTGGTCTTGGAAACTCTTTATCTCTCCATCCATTTTGAATGTCAGTCTTGCTGGATAAAGTATTCTTGGCTGCATGTTCTTCTCATTTAGTGCCCTGAATACATCTTTCCAGCCATTTGTGGCTTGCCAGGTTTCTCTGGACAGGTCTGACATTATTCTGATGGGCTTTCCTCTGTACATAAGGAACTTCTTTGTCCTAGGTGCTTTCATGAGGTCCTGTCTATAATTATGATTCATCATTTTCACTATTAGGTGTCTTGAGGTCTTTCTAGATTCTATGATCTTGGGGGTAGACCTTTCTGCCTCTAATACAGGAATGCTGGTTCCAATCTCCAGATTGGGAAATTTTTCATGGACAATGTGTTCAACTATATCTTGTAGTCTTCTTTCTTTCTCCTCCCCCTCAGGGATTCCAATAATTCTGACGTTGGAATGTTTCATGGTGTCATTTATTTCCCTAGTTCTGTTTTCATGGCTTCTAAGCTGTTTGTTCCAGCCTCCCTCCTGATCCTTTTTCTCTGTTTGTCCTCCAGATCACTAATTCTATCTTCTGTCTCTGTTACCCTAGCTTTTAGGGAATTTAGATTAGATTTGAATTCGTTGAGAACTTTGGGAACATCATCCCTGGTGGCTTTCACTTCTGCCCTAAGCAATTCCATTTTGTCATCCATGGCTTTCTCCAACCTAGCTATTGCCGGGATAATTGTTAGCCTGATTTCCCTTTCCGACATACTGTCTGTATCCATGTCCAATTGCTCTGATGGAGAGGGCCCAGTCTTTGAATTTTTCTTCTGTTGGGCATTCCTCCTCCTAGTCATTTTGGTGAGAGATGTCTGAATGGATGTGTAGTTGAATGTATTGACCATGGTGCAGGCAAGGTGCCCCCTGGAACGCTTCTGAGCAATTAAGAGTCCCCACCCAAAAGAAAGAGAAAAGAGAAAAAAAAAAAAAGTGGGAGAGACAGGGAAAAAAAAGAAAGATAAAATAAAAGAGAAGGCCCAGCCCAAATGGTCCCCAAGGTAAGATTTGCAAAATATACAAACAAAAACAAAGAAAAAGACGGAGAAAAGTAGCTGACAAGAGGAAAAAAATAATAAATAAAAACAACAAAAAAAGCAGCCTCATCAAAAAGAACCACAAGTATAAGATTTATATACTACCAGGACAAAAACAAATACAGAGAAACACTGGTGGAAGAAAAAGATGGGAGAGTGGTTATAAATTCTTAGTGTGGGCAAGGAAGGTCATTTTGATTCTTTCTGGATGTATTTTGATATCTTTGTTAAAGGACTCAACTTTTCTAAGATAAAGGGGAATTAGAAACTGGTTTACCTATAGGAGTAGCATTGATTGTTGAATGGGATTACTTTGAAGCTTAACTCTATATGAATACGCCTGGGTGGCTCAGTGGATTAAAGTCGCTGCCTTCGGCTCGGGTCATGGTCCCAGGGTCGTGGGATCAAGCCCCGCATCGGGTTGTCCGCTCTGTGGACAGCCTGCTTCCTCCTCTCTCTCTCTCTGCCTCTCTGCCTACTTGTGATCTCTGTCTATCAAATAAATAAATAAAATCTTTAAAAAAATTAAAAAAAAGAATAAACTAAACTAAACTAAAATTAAAAAATAGAAAAGCAAAAGAAAAACACAGGTATATGTATCAAAAAGTTCAGGTTAAAAGGTTATGGAATTAAATAGGTTAGTGGTGGTTGTCTTCTTGTCTTTTTTTTTTTTTTTTTGGCATTCTGGGGAATGGGCCTGCTGTGTGGGTTTTCATGCAGTTAAGTCCTCCTGCCCCCATCAAGGGGGTGGGCTATGAGGAAACTGCTTTTTCAGGCTTTTGTTCTCTGGAGGGTTTTTTGTTTGTTTGTTCATTTGTTTTCTTTCCCTTTGGCAGCTTTTGATGGGTTTTGGAGGTTTAGAGGAAAGCAAACTGCCCCCAGACCTCCCTTTCGGAGAGAAGCCTGTCTGTTCCTCTCTGGGTACTCTAGAGCACATAAATTCCCCCTTGGCTCCTGGCAGAGCAGGTTCCTAGTCATGGTCTCTGGGGTCACAGGAACTCCTGCTTGTACCCCAAACCCCAATAACCTGGCCCTCTGGGCAGCTCCAGACCACCAGAGAGTTCCCAAGTGGCGATAGCGCACTGAGATTTTCCCGCTGGCCTGGGCTGGGAGTACTCAGACTCTCTAAGAGAGGGCTGGCTGGCGACTGCAGCACCTCTTTCATGGGAGGGTGTGGGGTTCGACTCAGACTCTGGTAGGGGAGTGAGCAAGCATGGAGAGTGCAAAAGGTTTGGTTCTGCCTGTGAGGCTCCCTCACCCTCACAGGAGCCACCACCCATAAGCTCTCCCAGATGCTCTCAGGTGAGCTGGCTGCTCAGGGACCAAGACCTGGCTTCTTTGCTGCACTCCCTCTGGCTCAGTGCCAGGGGTGGCTGTCCTGTGTCGGGGGACTTAAGCCCCTGTCCCTAACAGCCCCAATTCCTACAATTTTCCCCCTACGATCCTTTGCTCTTTTTGAGTGCTTTCAACCAGACTCAAAGTTAATGCTTGTCCCCAATTGCAGGGCACTCTCGTATTGGGGTATTACTTTCCAATGGGTCGCTTCTGGTGGCTCCCTCCCCCTTTTGTTTATCTTCTGATATCAGTCTGATGTTCCCACTCAGCTTTTCCTGCCCATTGTTGTCTTCTGCCCCTGTAGAGATCCAGAAGTGTAGAATTCTAATCTCAGGCTGATTTCTTGGGTGGTCAGAGTTCTTTAGTGGGTAATCAGCTCACTTTAGGGTACAGGTTGAAATAATGCCTCCTCCTACTTCCCCGCCATCCTGTCTCCCGCCTCTTCTAGGATTTTGATGGATTCGTATCTAACATTTGTGTTCTTACCCACTTTGAGTTTATTTTTGTGTATGTTGTAAGAAAGTGTAAGAAAGTTTCATTCTTTTGTGCGTCAGGGTACAGTTTTCCAAGACCATTTGTTGAAGAAACTGTTTTATGCATTGGATATTCTTTATTGCCTTGTTGAAGATTAGTTCTCCACAGAGTTGAGGGTCCATTTCTGGGTTCTCTATTCTGTTCCACTGATTGTGTGTCTGTTTTTATGCCAGAACCATACTGTTTTGATGATCATAGCTTTGTAATACAGCTTGAAATTTGGAACTGTGTTGTCTCTAGCTTTAGTATACACCCCCCCCCCCAACATTCCTTTGGCTTTCCAGGGGATTTTCTGGTTCCACTATTAAGTCTTTTAAATAAAATCAGTGTTCTTTGTCTTCCTGGTTGTAAATGGGAGTTTACTCTTTTACAGTATTTTTGCATGTTTGGGTAAGTATGTTGATATATATGTTGAATATCATATATTATTTACTTTTGCGTTTATTTATCCAGTACGAAAATCATGGTTTTAAGTATGAGTCAGTTATATAGATTGCCAGTCAAAACTTGATGATAATGATAATATTACAATTCCTTTTTTAACCTAGGTATATTTTTTAGATATAAGGTTTTTTGAACTAATATGTTTTAATTTTTTTTCTTTTTCAGCTCTTTCAGTCTCACATGCCAACAAAAACAACCTGCCTGTCCTCACAAGTATCTGATGATGAACAGAAAGTGAGTATATCTTTTAAATAGATCCATATTGTACTCTACATGCCTCTAGGTTTTCAAAATAACTACTCAGAGACCTGGCAGTCTTTTGTTTGTACCTTGAATATATATTAACTTCTATTTTGACTTAAATTAAAAATCAGTTTGAATAATTGTTGAGTGCTTTCGGTGTCTCTTTCTTAAGGGACATGAAGCAAATTAAAACTCTGGCTGCTTCCACAGCATTTAGTAGGAAGAGTAGCACTGCTTTAATGAGGCATGCTTGCAGAACTTGGTGGTTGGAGAGAACTCCTTTAATCACAGAGTGTAGGAATTCACTGGATGGCCCTGTCAGATGGCCTGCCTGAGTGCAAGATCAGCCCTTAAAGGTTCTTCTAAGTGTGCCTGCATAGGAGAGATGTGTTTTGGTAATTCATATTAAAATTTATATTTAAAAAGAGAGGTAAATTTAACTTGGTGAAAGGTGAGTTGATGATTCTTTAAACAGAAAATTGCAAAAACAGGTTAAGCATATGCCTTTGGCTCAGGTCGTGATCCCCCAAATTGGGCTTCCTGCTCAGCGGAGAGCCTGCTTCCTTCTTACTCTGCTATTCTCCCTGCTCGTGCTGTCTCGCTCTCTCTGGCAAATAGATAAATAAAATCTTTAAGAAAAAATGAAAATCACAAATACAAGTATGGGTAATTCTGTAGGATTAAATTATTTTCTTAGTTCTGTGCCCATTAAGCCCTTCTTGTTTTCCTCTCTTCCTTCACACATGCTAAAGGCTCCACAGTTTTGATAAATTGTAGTTTGACTGTCAAACTACTGTTCTTTTTATCTTTTTTCTCTCTTTGGTAATAATAGTCTGCCCCATCATTATCACCTGGCAGACCTTTGGAATTAGTCTTTATCTGCTTTCTAACACATTGCTCTACTGAAACTACTGTCACAGTCACTAGTAATACTTTAGTGACTAATCCACTGAGTGGTCATTGCTTAATCTTCATTTTCTCTGGCCCCTCTTCACTAAATTATGGTGGCCACCACCACAGTTTTGGGAAAGCTTCTGTTAACATGACCCTAAAATCTTACAACGTTAGAAAAGGAAGGAATTCTATAGGTCATTTAATTCAACTTTTATCTGATAAGTATGTGTTTATCACGTAAAAACTCTAACAAGTATTACTCTAATCTTCTTGAACACTTTCATGACTAGGAAGCATAGTGTTTCTTCTCTCTCAACAAACGTGACTAAAAGGATTCAAAGGGTAGAAAAGAGAATATAGTATACTAGTTTTCTATTGCCCCATAACAATTTGCCATGAATTTAGCTTCTTAAAATAACACCTATCTATTAGCTCATTGTTTTGTAGGTTAGAAAGCCAGGCCAGCACAGCTGGCTTTTCTGCTCAGGGTCTCACTCAGGATGTTGGCTGGTTGGATTCTTATCTGAGGCTCCCCTTCCAAATTCTTTCAGGCTGTTGGCAGTTTCTTGCTGGCTGGTTGTTATTAGCTTATGTCCTTGCCATGTAGCTCTCTGTCATCCATACAAGAGGGGAGAACCCAACTATCAAATCCCTTTAAGGTTTCAAATCCCTCTCATCTGGAAGCTCCTGGTCCTTTTTTTTTTTTATTTTTTTATATTTTTTTTAAAGATTTTATTTATTTATTTGACAGACAGAGATCACAAGTAGGCAGAGAAGCAGGCAGAGAGAGAGGAGGAAGCAGGCTCCCCGCTGAGCAGAAAGCCTAATGCGGGGCTCCATCCCAGAACTCTGGGATCATGACCCCAGCGGAAGGCAGAGGCTTTAACCCACTGAGCCACCCAGGCTCCCCCTCCTGGTCCTTTTTAAGGGTTCACCTGATTAGGTCAGCCCCACCCAGGATAATCTCCCTTTCTTGGGTTAACTGATTTGTGACCTTAATTAAACCTACAAAATCCCTTCCTAGCATCATGTAGATTAGTGTTTGATCGAAAAAAATAGAAGGGGCCATCAGTCTCAGGGTCCATGTTAGAATCTTATCCACCATATAGTGTAAAAAGTGAATCTTTCTCACCTGTACCTCACAGACTACTACCTCAACTTCCAAGTCCATTCCCCAGTAATAACCACTCTCCATAGTCTGTCACTGCCCTTTGAAAGATTTTTATCCATATTCATATATATGAGAATATATGAAAAAATATACTTTAATTTTTAGTCAAATCACAGTAAATAAATCACTTAGTTTTTGAGACTTAGGCATATTGTGGCATATATCAGTAATTTAGTATTCCATTGTATGGATATACTACATTTTATTTCTCTATTCACCGATTGTTGGGTATTGGGTTATTTCTGGTTTTTGACTATTTGGACTAAAACTGCCAAGAAAATTCATGTGTATTTTTATTTACCTGGGGTACCTACAGGTAGAGTTTTTTGGTTGTTATAGTAATATGTTTTAACTTTATAAGAAACTGCCCACCTGTTATTCAAAGTGTCTGTACCATTTTGCTTTCACAGCAGCAAACTTATCAGAGTTCCACTTCATAATATCTAATACTTGGTATTATCAGGCTTTAAAATTTAGCCATTTTGGAGAATGTTCAGTGATAACTTATTGTAGTTTTAATTCACATTTCCTTGATAACTGGTACTGTTGACCACTCTTTCATTTGCTCTTTGGCTGTCTTTGTAAAGTTCTATTTGAGTCTTTACCCATTTTCTAAAAAATGGATTGTTATTATTAAATCATTTGAAGTCTTAAGATATTCTGAATATAAGTGCTCTGTCATGTATATATGCCAAATATATAATATTTTCTTTCAATCTGATTTACACATTCCTTGCTGATCACAAATTTTAAATTTTTAATATAATTTTTAAATTTTTATTTATTTATTTTTTAAAAGATTTTATTTATTTATTTGACAGGGAGAGAGAGAGATCACAAGCAGAGATCTCCTGAGCAGAGAGTTCGATGCAGGGCTTGATCCCAGGACCCTGGGATCATGACCTGAGCCGAAGGCAGAGGCTTAACCCACTGAGCTACCCAGGCGCCCCACAAGTTTTTAATTTTGATGAAACATACAAATAGATAAATAATTAGATTGTCACAGTACCACACTTCCTGGTAATTTTAGCTTTATGATTAGGTAGTATAAGTCCTTTAACTTTGTTCTTTTGCATAATTGTTGTAGTTGTTATTAACTGCCTACATTTCCATATAGATTTTAGAACCAGATTGTCATAGAGTTGTCTTACTCTTTTATCCAGTCTAATGATTTCCTTCTTTTAACTAAAATGTTTAGACATTCATTGTCCCGTATGGTAGCCACTAGCCACATGTGGCTATTTAAATTTAAATTAGCTTAATAAAATTTAGAAATCAATTTCTCAGTTGCATTAGTCACATTTGAAGTGCTCATTATCTGCATGTGGCTGGCTGGTGGGTTCCTGTTGCACAGCTCAGATATAGAACACTTCTACCATCATAGGAAGTTCTGTTGGATATCACTGGTTTAGACCATTTACATTTAATTTAATTATAGACTTGGCTAGGTTTAAGTCTGCCAGTTTGCTATTTTCTTTGTCTCATTTGTTCTTTCATTTTTCTTTCTTATATGCCTTTTGGATTATTTTTATGATTACATTTCATCTTTACTATTGACTTACTGTCTGTACATCTTTGGCCTTTTATTTTTTAAAAATAGTAATTGGTGTAGGCTTTACTTTATCACACATATCTTCAAACAATATTATAATGCTCCGTGTATAATATAGAAACCTTACAACAGTAGCTGTCCATTCCCTTTCCCATCTGTTATGCTGTCACTATCATACATTCTACTTTTCTGTGATTACAAATTCTGCGATATATTATTAATTGTTTTTGCTTTAAACAATCATATTTTCAAGAAATTAAAACTAACAAAAAATTCTCTTACAATTACCCACATTTCTACTTTTCTGGCAGTTTTCATTTCTTTTTGTAGGTCTGATGTCATTTTCCTTTCTCTTGAATAACAACATTTCTTATAGTGTAAGTCTGCTCTTTGTGAATTTTCTTAGATTTGTTTTTTTTGGTCTGAAGATGTATTCCTTTGACTTTCATTTGTGAACGATATTTTTATTGGTTATGGAATTCTAGGTTGTCATTTTTTTTCTTTTGGAATTTTATTGATGTTCTGTTGTCTTATGGTTTGTATTGTTGTTTATGAGAAACCTGTAGTCATTTTATATGTTTCATTTGTCTGTAATATGTCTCTCCATATTTGGTAGCTCATAAAGTTTTTCTTTATCTTTGTTTTGAAACATTTTGCTCTAACGTGCCTAGTTATGGGTTTCTCTGGATTTTTTCCTGTTTGTAATTTGCTAAATTGGATCTCTCAGCTCATGTTTAGAAACATTGGAAAATTTTTGGTCACTATCACTTCCCTCCCCCAGTCTCTGCCCATCTTTTCTGTATGGCATTCCAGTTACAGGTATGTAAGACCATTTGATATTGTCCCACAGTTTTTTTGGACTCTTTTACAGTTTTAGCTTTTCTGTAAGAGATTTTTAGCTTGGATTGATAAAGATATTTAACTTGGATATAACTGTTGAACAGATCTTTCCTTCCATTGTTTGATCTGCTGTTAATTCTGTTCAATATGTTTTTTATTTCATATGTTGCATTTTTCCTTCTAGGAATCCCATTTGTTGCCTTTTGTTGTTGAGAGTTTTCAAATCTCTCTTGTAACTCGCCATCCATTATATCTCTCTTCTTTTCCTGTAGAAAAAGGATATTTTTCCTTCTTCAGCCTATTTGTCATAGTCATTTTTTAAAGTTTATATCATCTGATTGAATATCCGGTTCATTTGTGGATCTCTTTCTTTTGACATTTTCTCCTCACTGTGGGTCACATTTTTGTGCTTCTTTCTATAGTAATTTTTTATTGTATAGATGTTGTGGATGATACATTGTAGAGATGCTGGATTCTTATTTCTTCTTCTGAAGAGTGTTGACCTTGGTTCTAGCAGGCATTAAATTATTAGCTTGTTGGCATTGTTCGTGTTGAGCCTTGGTTTTACACTTTGTTAGGGCAGGTCTGTTTCAGTTGTGTACTAGGGGACATTTCTGATCGTGATCCTTACTCCTAAAATATGGTTCATACAGGTTTTTAGTGGAAAGTCTGAAATGTTTATTGAGCCCCTTTAATTTACAGAGTTAAAATTCAAGCTCCCCGGGATGACATTCTTGAAAATTCTACATAGCTCCTTCCAATTTCCATTTTCCCCTTGCTGTGTCCTTGTATTTCCCCTGTACTTGTGCAGTTCAGCAGTCAACCAGAGATTTTAGGGGAGTGAACTTGCAGATTTTGGACTCCCTCCTTTCTATAATTTTCTTCTTCAATTTTCAGCTGATATACCTGCCCTTATTTCCAACTTCTCAACCCAGTAAGACCACCACTTCCAGCCTGAGGTCTGTCTTCTTTGTGCAGCAGTGACTGGGGTATGCCTTCAGAAAGACCTAGAAAATGTGCATCTCACTTTACATGGTTTTCTACTCCCAAGAATCTCATTCTCTCCAGTGTCTGTTGACTTTGGTTCACTCCACTGACTTGAAGAATAGATTATAAATGTTATTGCAGGTGACATAAGTTACTCTGCCATTACTGGGAGCTAAAACTGTAATTTAGTATTGTGCTTTTTTCATGTGACATTTTAATGTAAAATTTAAGTTACCAAATACTTATCATAAACACCTATAATAACTTTATTCCATATTGTGAGTGACTCTGCCATAGTTTACCTGATTTCCTATTTTTTGGAAATCAAGTATTTGAATGTTGTAAGTAATGCTGGACTCTCATTGTATGAAGAGAATAAGGAATGTGTATGTTTTCAGGGTTTGGAATCAGGTTTCTCACAAATTAATATGGTTGTATCTTGGTGAAGGTGTGATGATCATAAAATCTTTAGTTTCTTTGGTAAATTATATTTATCTTTTCAAATGTGCCTACATCCTATTTTAGTAAAAGTTTTTTTTTTGTTTTAATGAATTATAATTAAAAATTTAAATTTAATTTAAAACAATTTTAATTAGTTGTTTTAAATTATTGCCATTGCCTTTGTTTTCCTTCAGCAAAAAAAAGAAAATATTCGTTCTTTAACTATGTCTGGCCATGTTGGTTTTGAGAGTTTGCCCGATCAGCTGGTCAATAGATCCATTCAGCAAGGCTTCTGTTTTAATATTCTCTGTGTGGGTAAGTGGCAAACTCTTCTTCTAAATTATTCCTTTATATTCCTTGTGTTCTCTTCACTCTTGGAAGCAGTATGATGCTCATGTAATTAATTTGAAATCATGATTGTAGATTTTTTTCAGTTACTTAAATCCTATCAGTTTTGTTTTTCTTAGCTATACTGCTTTAAACTTTTTTGTCCTTTAAACTGAATGTGCTTTCTTCAGAGTTCTGAATAACTTTTATGTTCTGCTAATGACCCAGTGGACCAGCCTTAACTTGTATGTCTTTCATAGACAACACAGCCTTTGGAATATTTGAAATATTTGGGATCCTTGAAACCGGTCTAAGAGTTCGTTTTTTTCTCATTTGTCCTCTATACCTGTGATGATGTACTTTTGTTTCTTTCAGGGGAGACTGGAATTGGAAAATCAACACTGATTGACACATTGTTTAATACTAATTTTGAAGACCATGAATCCTCACATTTTTACCCACATGTTAAACTTAAAGCTCAGACATATGAACTCCACGAAAGTAATGTTCGATTGAAATTGACCGTTGTGAATACAGTAGGATTTGGTGACCAGATAAACAAAGAAGAGAGGTACATGTTTTCTTATTGCAATTATCTTATTTCAAGACATTTGTCTTGTCTCAATAGGCATGATTTGGTTTTCTACTATGGAAATTCATACCATTTCCTCCCAGACTTTAATTTTTTAAAATAAATCGGCAATGTTTTATTCTTAACAAATTGACATTTTTCTACCCAGTTGTCTTAATTTTTTTTTTAAGATTTTATTTATTTATTTGACAGACAGAGACCACAAGCAGGCAGAGAGGCAGGCAGAGAGAGAGAGGAGGAAGCAGGCTCCCCGCTGAGCAGAGAGCCTGAGTGGGGCTCCATCCCCGAACCCTGGGATCATGGCCTGAGCTTAACCCACTAAGCCACCCAGGCACCCCTGTCTTAATTCTTTTTAGCATAATTTGACTCAAACTTATTGAAATGTGTACTTGAGCAGAAATTCTTTGAATTATTTCCTTATCCCAGTTTGGTGTATAATAAGTGATTTGTACTAATTTTGAGGCAGGACTTATTTTGTTGAAGGGAAAAAAGGTAAGACATACAATGGCAAATATATAATGGCCAAATCCATGGTGCATGAATTTTTCTGTGTGTAAAATTCTAAGCATATCAACCAGGTCCACTATTAAGCATTGCAGGAAAATTTTGATAGTTGAAATTATTATTTATACTTTGTATTATGTCATTCTTTCTCCTATGGTATAGCATGATTTGAGATTGTGTATGAAATTCAAAATATGAAACAGGGAAATAGGTTGGGGTTAAGCAAGAACCTCTTATTTTTTCTTTTTGAAATGCATATGTTTTCATTGTTAGAGGTAATTTTCTGATTTTCTAAAGTTTGATTTAGAGGGGAAATAGTTTGCATAATTGATTCCCTTTATGTGACTTAACGTGAGCCTTTCAGCACATTTATGTGGACTTTGTAGAAGAAGCAGATTAGCGATAGTCAAAGGCCTGTGACATGTTGCTTTAAATCTTCATAATTTCTTTTTATAGTTTTCTATGTAGAGCTCTTATACATCTTTACTTAAATTTATTCTTAAATATTTGGCATATTTGATACTCTCATAGATGATATCTTTTAGAAATATCTCATTTTCTATTTGGTGTTTAGAAATATAATTGATTTTGCATACAGTGACTTTTGTAAATTCTCTGATTAATTCCAACAATTCATCTCTAAATTTGTGTAGATTTTCTATGTACATATACTAGTATAATCTACGAATAGTAACATTCATTTATTTTTTCAGTTCTTCTGTTTCTTTTAAAAAGTTTTATTGATGTATAATTTACATAGAATAAATAAAATGCACTTTTTCTTTAAGTGTCCAACTCAGTTAATTTTGACAAATACATAGTTTTCTAACTACGACCACGATTATAACATAGGAAATATCCATGGTCTGGGGTTCTTTCCTCACATGTATGTGCAGATTTAGTGCTTCACCACAGACTGGAGGGAACTGTTGTCTATCTAGATTATTAGCACTTCTGTTGGTGCAGGGCCTTCTATTTAGTGTTCTTACCTACCAATTTTAGTTGCCTTGGCCTCCCTGACCTCCTGTTTCTGTCTCTTCAAGTCAGTGAGTACACTGGGCCCTGTGCTCTCTTGTGCTGTGCTCTGGAAACTTATCTTCAGGCAGTAAGCTGGAGAATCATAAAGCTTTTCTCATTTATTTCCCTTCTCAATGAACACAATTTTACACTGCCTGTTGTCAGATGTCTGAAAGCCATTTTTGTGTATTCTTTCAAGTTTGTAGTTGTTTAGAGTGGGAGAATAAATGTAGACTGGTTACTTCATCATGACTGAAGACAGTTTTAATTTTTCTTTCTTCCATTTTTAAAACCCAACTGTACTGGGTAGGACTTACAGTATTATGTTGGATAATCAGTGGTATTAGTGGGTATCTTTGCCTTGTCCTGATGCAAAGAGAAAGCTTTATTTTTACCATTTATTATGCTTCCTTTTTTAAAAAATTGGAATAAGGAAGTTCCATTGTATTACTAGTGAGAGGTTTATTTTTAATTATGAATAAATATTACCAGATATTTTTTGTTTTTGCATTCTGTAGAGAAGATTGTACATTTTCTTCTTTAATCTTTAACAAGATGAATTTTAGTAACTGACTTTTCATTGGTAAATTAGCCTTGAAATCTTGAATACCATTTTGTATTCTTTTTATATTAGGTATAAAATTAGAGTTATTTTTCTCTGAAGTGATTGGTGGAACTCCCTAATAAAACCATCTCAGTCTGGAGTTTTCTGAGAATTTTAATTAATAACTAATTTTCTTTAATGATTATAGGCCAATTGAGATTAGTTTCTTGAGACAGTTGTAATTTTTTTAAAAAAATATTTTATTTATTTATTTGAGAGAGAGAGAAGAGAGCATGGCAGGGGAGAAGGTCAGAGGGAGAACCAGACTCCCCTTGGAGCCAGGAGCCCAATGCGGGATTCAATCCCAGGACTCTGGGATCACGACCAGAGCCAAAGGCAGTCGTCCAACCAGCTGAACCACCCAGGTGCCCCTCGAGACAGTTGTAATCTTTTGTTTTTTTTTAATTTTTTTTCATTTTTATTTAAACATATAATGTAACCCCACCACCCTCTCCCAACACCTCTCACCCTCACCCCCCTCAGTTTGTTTTATGACATTAAGAGTCTCTTTTGGTTTGTCTCCCTCCCGGAGACAGTTGTAATCTTAACAGTGTTCCAAGAATCTGTCCATTTCATCCAAATTTTCAAAGATATTTAAATTATTTGATAATATATTCCTCATATCATTTTGTTGTTTACATCATCTGTGATGATATCTTCATTTCCTTTTCTGTTTCTGGTTACTTGTGCTTGTTTTCTTTTCCCTTTGATCAGTCTCAACAAAGCTTTGTTCGTCTATTTGGTTTTGTTGTTGTTGTTGTTATTGTTTTATGTGAAATTAAAAAAAAAATTTTTTTTAACATATATTATTAGCCCCAGGGGTACAGGTCTGTGAATCGCCAGGTCGTCTATTTGTTTTTTTTTTTTCAGATTTTGGCTTTATTATTGGTCTTCTCGATTTTTTTTTTTTAAGATTTTATTTATTTATTTGTTAGAGGGAGTGAGCGAGCACAGGCAGTCACAGAGGCAGGCAGAGGCAGAGGGAAAGCAGGCTCCCTGCCGAGCAAGGAGCCCGATGTGGGACTCGATCCCAGGACGCCGGGATCATGACCTGAGCCGAAGGCAGCTGCTTAACCAACTGAGCCACCCAGGCATCCCTCAATTTTTTTTTTTTAAAGATTTTACTTATTTATTTGACAGAGATCACAAGTAGGCAGAGAGGCAAGCAGAGAGAGAGGAGGAAGCAGGCTCCCTGCCGAGCAGAAAGCCCGATGTGGGGCTCGATCCCAGGACCCTGGGACCATGACGGGAGTGGAAGGCAGAGGCTTTAATCCACTGAGCCACCCAGGCACCCCTCGGTCTTCTCAATTTTATATTGTTTTTTTCTTTACTTATTTCTACTCTTATACCTATAATTGCCTTTCTTTGGGTTTGATCTAATTTGCTCTAATTTCTCATTGATTCTCAGCTTTATGCTCTTAAGATTATAAATTATTTACTGATGTTTGTTTTTTTCCTTTGATTCTCATTCATTGGGTTTTTTTTTTTCTTTTATGCTTGGTTATTTTTTCATTGTAGATCTCATGGTCTTTGGAAAAGTTTTTGCAGAGATACTTTGAGGTCTAAGATGAAGTTGTCTTCCTTTAAACAGATTTGGATATGTTTATTTTTGGCCTCTGTTGGCTTTAATACTCTGAGGATCCTTAAATTCATTTTATGACTCAGGGTTCTCAGCATCAAAGAGGCACTGTGAACCTAGGCTGCGGATATGTGTGAGAGCAGACTCTGTGACTTCAAGTTCTCAAGGGCTTTTTCCCCTCTTTCCTTTTATTTTCCCTCATTCATTTAGTGCCAGGGCAACCTTTCCTACAGAAACTTGGAGAGAGGAAAGGAATTGTAAGTTAATTTCTAGTTCATTCTTACCCTGAAGGTGTGGCTTTTAGGACCTCCATTCAATGTGGGGAGGCAGTCTCTTAATAGACTCCTACCGGTATGGTTCCTGGGCTTTGATTTCTTCCTTCTAGTCCTGTGAGTCCTTTAGAAGTCAGGCTCCAGAACTAGATTAACAAGTGGCCTCAGGACAAAACTAGCTCTGATGCTTTTTTTAAAAAGATTTTATTTATTTATTTATTTGACAGACAGAGATCACAGGTAGGTAGGGAGGCAGGCAGAGAGAGAGGAAGGGAAGCAGGCTCCCCGTTGAGCAGAGAGCCCGATGTGGGGCTCCATCCCAGGATCCTGGGATCATGAGCTGAAAGCAGAGGCCTTAACCCACTGAGCCACCCAGGTGCCCCAGCTCTGATGCTTTTAGTGCAGGGGTTAGTAAACTCTTTCTGTAAAGTGCTAGATAGTAAATATTTCAGACTTTGTGGGACTTACGATTTCTGTCCAAACTACTCAAAGCAGCCATAGGCAATACATATACTAGTGAACAGGGCTATGTGATATAGGCATCATCTGGACTTGGCCCATTTACTGACCCCTTCTCCAGTCTTCTGCTCACCTCTCTCAGGTTCTACTGTCTCTTCAATTTTGACTTGGTTAATTCCTTATCAATTTGGAAGTTTTTAAGGAGGTGATTTTTATATTTTAAGCCATTGTCTTTTGTTTCATTGGAAGACTGAGTATGCAGTGTATTAGAAATGGAAACCTAGGGGCACCTGGGTGGCTCAGTCATTAAGTGACTGCCTTCAGCTCAGGTCATGATCCCAGGGTCCTAGGATTGAGTCCCACATCGTGCTCCTGCTCAGCAGGAAGCCTGCTTCTCCCTCTCCCACTCCCTCTGCTTGGGTTCCCTCTCTCACTGTCTCTCTCTCTTTCTCTGTTAAATAAATAAATAAAATCTTTAAAAATATATATAGATCTTTTAAAAAAAAAGAAATGGAGACCTAGAGCAAATTACTGTGGAAGAATTTCTAATGGTATGCTGTTTATTTAACAGAAGATGTTTGGTCTTCATTTATGACAGGTGTAATGCAACACAATCACGTAGAGGACTGTTTATGGCTATTAGGTCATAAAATAGGTCATGTTACTGATCTCCTTCAGGTCATTAATACATGCTTCTTTGGATTTTTTTATGTTAAATATGTACTTACAGATTAAGTTTTACTATTTTATTATTTTGGGGAGGGAATCATGTTGGATCACATTTAGACGAGTTTCCCAAGGATAGTGTTCCTGATAATGAATACTTGTGCTCCTAATACTCTCTCTGATAATGTTCAAAGTATAGGCTAGGTGTTGTGGAGAGCACAGAATTATAAGATACTGTCTCTGTTCTCACATTTGTTTACCATCTGCATGGGAAGAACAGAGTATTCTGCAAGATTAAAAGAGGTGATGATTCGTAAGGACTAGAAGGATCAGGCAACTTTATGGAAGAAGTCAGTTCTGTTCACATTTACTGAGTCCCTAGGCTTCTCAAAGTACTGCTCCATTTGGGCTACAAAGATAATTATAAAGGTGTCCAGGGAATTTGACAGAGGAACTATTTGCTATTATTTTTACTTGGAAAGTCAGGTTTACTTAATAAATTGAGTACGAAGTTGAATTGTGTAGATAACTTTTAGTATATCAGAATCAAGTGGAACATTTACAAACTAAGATGAATGCCCATGTTCATGCAGTATGATATGATTTGCATCTTGAAGGATGAATAGAATGAAATAGCTAGAGGGAAAAGGCATGCCAGGAAGAGAAGTGATCTAAGCAAGGACTCAGCATAAAGTGTATGTGCCTTTCCTTTATTTGTAATTAAAGATAAAATCATGCCTGTATTACTGGGTACTTTGATTTGATGTACACCTTTCCTCCTTTCTTTGTTGCTGTTCTTCATGCCTTATGAATCTGATTAAAAAAGCAAGAAGTCATAGAATTTGACTTAAATGTCTTTTAGGTTATTAATACTCATGCCTTTTCTCAGTTAAATAATATGTCCAGTTTGCTTGTAGTTAAGTTCCTGGCCTCATTCACCAGTCTGGCAAGTATGGGAACCCTTATCAGAAAGGGGTGCAGTGTGTGAATGAATATGAGAATGAGTCCATGTACCTTCATTCAGTTTCTATAAAGCAGTTTAAAGCACAGGTTGTACTGATGGTTTTAAAGTTCTACCTTTGTACATGCATATTCTGTGCAATTAATTTTATTACTAAAGTTCTCTGTTTAGCAAAGATGGTAACTGTTTATTAATTGGTAAAAGTATAGATCTCACACCTTAGAATTACATAAATATCTTACTTCGGTAACATGGATATGCTGTATTAAATACTTGAATATTTATTTTGCAGCTACCAACCAATAGTTGACTACATAGATGCTCAGTTTGAGGCCTATCTCCAAGAGGAGCTGAAGATCAAGCGCTCTCTCTTTAGCTACCATGATTCTCGCATCCACGTGTGTCTCTACTTCATCTCCCCGACAGGTCACTCTCTGAAGACACTAGATCTCTTAACAATGAAGAGCCTTGACAGCAAGGTGGGCTTGGAAAAGGACTCAATTTGTCATGCTTTAATATTTATTTTGAACTATTAAAATATCTTTATAATATATATATTTGTATATATGTTAACATATATATGTATTTTAACTTTTATTTTGTGCATTTTTAGAACATTTGATAAGTTTCATTGTTAGGTTATTTCCCAGAGAAATTCAGTTTGGAAGATGAGCTGCAAAGAAAATACATTAACATAAAATTTTAGTCCTTTTTTTTTAGTGATTAAATTACATGCCAGAATTTATTTGATACTAATTTTACTTTATGCTACTAAATGAGAAGAAGTTCATTGACAAAGATTAAGGTTTAATGTTTCATCATGTGTTATAATAAATTATGTTTTAATTTGAACCATCTGAAAACCTGTTTTTGAATTTCTGAGCCAAAGAGTGATATATACATTCAAGGAATATAAAAAGTAATATCTGCAAATTAACTTACTTGGTGTTTTGTTTTGTTTTTTAATCTGTGTTAAAGGTGGTTGAAGACTGCTATCTGTACTGAAAAAACTAGTTTTCCTATAATCTCTGGTGGTGTGAGAAATGCAGCTTTCATTATACTGGCTAATGATTTTTTGAGAAAGGTTTCAAGAAAAAGGGCATTCTGGCCAGTAATATTTTCTGTATAAAAATCAGTATGGAAAAGCATAAAGCTGCCAGTGAAGTTATGATTGATTGACTTTTGGCTAGTTGCACAGTCCCCTGGCTTTAGCAAAAACTTGATGAAGCTTATATGATAGTCTACTCATCTGATCAGATGTTATAACCATTTATCCAGTATTTTCATAGTTGAGTCTAATTATATAGAAACTCTTAAAATCAACATAAAACCAAGAGTGTGCGAATTTGTCTTAGGTAGAGAGCAGCAACATAATGTAATCTGTATAAACAGCATTGAATTTGGTGTCAAATTCTGGTTTTAAATACTGGCTTGTTTTAAATACTGGCTCTGTCACGTAATAGCTTTGTATTCTTTGGTAAGTTTCTATAGCCTCCTGAGCCTCAGTTTCCTCACATCTAAAATAAAAATTTAAGGAGAATAATACCCTACTTCAGGGGGCAGATGTGAGTGTTAATTAAATTGATAGCTTGTCTTTTGTCCCTAAAAGCAGAATACTCCTCTGCTTAAAATGAAAGTTACCTTATGCAAACAGTGAGAGGTTACCATCAGTGTGAAACATCTTTTTCCCTGCTCCTAGTATACAAATAAACATAAGCACAGCTTTCAGTCTGTGATGTGCCCTACCAGCCTAATTATAGTGATATTCTTGGCTAGGAATGCCTGAGGTACTCCCCAACTATACTATTCATAGCAAGCCCCACAGACATTATCCCCAGGGCCAGTGTCATGACTGGGCCAACACTTGTGGCTCTTACTATGATCTCAGGATACACTTCAGCCAGATACCATCAGGAAACTTTGAAGGACAAGGTCTGTTACAGGTCCTAGAGGGTACTGGAAGGCCACACAATGAGGTTGAATGTGATTCTGGGCTCTGCCCTTATTAGAGTTGAGGGTCGGGTATCTCGGGTTTCATAAGTTCACTCTTTATTGGCAAATTTAAAACATAAGAGAGGGATTAGGGCATGCTCAAGTGGTCAGTTATCCAGGTCATCCAGGTTTTTTAAAAGGGAAATGTTATGGGTGGAAGTAACTTTGTGCCTTATTTGGTTTTGCTAGTAGCTATGTCATACAGCTGGCAATATGTTTATTCAACATGGATGTCTTTGAAATGAGCACCTTGACGATCAAAGCTTAATGTCAGACACTTACATTACAGAGTGCTTTTGCTATCTACTGTGGAAGTAATTGTAAGATGTTAACTTGGCATAATTTATTGACAGTCTAAGTATATAATAATGAAACCAAGAACTTGGCATCAAATTTTTATGTACTTTAACTAATTTAGCATGAAAGCTTTTTACCCACTATTGCTGGTGAGTTTTCATGGATAGATGAGAAAATCTTTATATCCTCTGGAGCATATTTATAAGACTAATAAATTGAATATACACAGTAAGTCAGTGTGGAATTGTAGAAGAACAAGAAATTTAAGAGTAGAATTGATTTTTACTTTTCATTCTGAAAATTACATTGATATCTCACTCTCTTGATTCTAGTTAGCCTGAAATTTTTCACTGAAGCCAAGTAAATAACCAAAAAACAAAACAAACAAACAAAAAAACCCCTACAAACCCTAGATTTGTGGAGATCAATCTTTTATGGGACTAATGTTGCAAAGATAGTCTTCATGACCCCAGAGTTTTTCCTCTCTGGCCAGTGATAGGACTTTAAGGCTGAGAATGTCATGAACACTTTCAATTGGTATTCATAGAATTTCCTTTCTTCAACATCTAGGTAGGAATCTCTCACAACAGAGTACAGACTAGATGGATTCACTGGGAAGGGGATCTGCCAAAATGAGAGGAAGGAGGAGAAACTCGCCTGCTTCATAGTTTTGTGGAAGGATCAATTACCCTGATTATTAATGTTTAGATTATTAAGAAATAAAAAATACTTAGTGAATTCAGCAGGTGATCTCAGCTTCTTGCTTACATTTTGTATGTGACAGAATTATAAGAGACTTTGAGAAAGAGAAGAAAATGTAAGATTTCTAACCCTAAATTCAGATGTAAGATTAATCTTGTAAGAATCCTGCTTTTTTTTTTTTTTTAAGATTTTATTTATTTATTTCACAGTCAGAGATCACAAGTAGGCAGAGGCAGGCAGAGAGAGGGGGGGAGGAAGCGGGCTCCCCACTGAGCAGAGAGCCCGATGTGGGGCTCAATCCCAGGACCCTGGGATCATGACCTGAGCTGAAGGCAGAGGCTTTAACCCACTGAGCCACCCAGGCACCCCAAGAATTCTGCTTTTTAAAAGCAGTTACTATTAAGGCCAGCATCTATAGAAGTGATTTGTGTAGGGGAATATGGTGACAGTGACAGCGATTATCTAGGTTAGGAGTTAGCAAGCTTGGCAAGAACCAAGTAATAAATACTTCTGGCTTTACAGGCCATATGGCTTGGAGGTAACTGGTTATCTCTGCTATTGGAGAATGAAAGTGGCTATGGATAATATGTAAATGAGTGGGCCTAGCTGTGCTCTAGTAAATCTTTATTTATGTCAACAGACAATGAACTGTACCATAGTTTGTTCATTCCCAGATCTAGGTTAGGGAAGTTAGAGACTGAGTGGTTTTGAATGCAAAAACTACAGAATTAAAAAATAAATCCCCAATTATGATATTTTGTTTTTCTTTATTGTTGATAGGTGAACATTATACCAGTGATTGCCAAAGCAGATGCAGTTTCTAAAGCTGAATTACAGAAGTTTAAGATCAAGCTCATGAGTGAATTGGTTAGCAACGGTGTCCAGATATATCAGTTTCCAACAGACGATGAAACTATTGCTAAAATCAATGCTTCAATGAATGTAAGCTCCTAGTTGAATGTTAATTTTGTTTACATGTGAAAAGACTAATTTATAAGTGACATTTCTGCTAACACACTTTTACTTGTGTCTTCCAAAAAGACTTCACACAAGGTGAATTTTCAAAAAGTTCAGTATAGGAAAAATGTTTTATTTTCTAGAGTTGGAAAAAATATATGAGAATATATTTACTTTCACCTAAATAAAATGATACATTGGCAAGGCTGGGATTTTCCTTTTGTGGCACCATGTTTACTAATTGCCTTAGAAAGATGCCTTTTGTCCTGTTGTTAAAAAACATATGAAGTCTTTATACTCTCCTTTGGAATGCTTGGGAACTTTAAAATCTTTAAGGACACATTTCTGATCTGGTATTTAAGCTCATCCTCCCTTACGCATCACACGTACATATTAAACATTCACATAACTTTTCATTTAATATGACTAAAGATGGCTAAGTTCTTTGTGATACTTTCTTCAGGCTACTAAATTTCTTAAATACCTGGTTATATTTTGAAGGGTCATTGGTTTTAACTTAACCGTATGTTCTTGTGGGAGAAATTAACCTCCCTGAGACTGTTAACTTACCTACGAAATTGGGTTAATACCTACGGTTGGGTTGTTGTGAGGATATAGTCTTTGTTCACTGCCTAACACAGTGACAATTCAGTAACTGTTCATGCCATTTCTCCTTTTCCTTTTCTGATTTTTCATTAAGATACTTTAAATACATAAAAAACTGACTAATGTAAATGAAGTGATCTCAATACCCGTGTGTTTATTGTCATTAAATCTAATGTTATTTTCTGTGCCCACTTGGAATAATTTTTCAGAAAGACACAATTAAGACACTGTATCAATTATTAAATATTAAACATAATACTTAATACTTATACATTAAGGCCTTTCTCCTGTATTAATTCTCACCTTCAGACAGACAATCTACTCTACTACTGTTCTCTAAATCTAGCTATTATGTATTTGTTCAAAATCTTCTCCTTACTTAAGTTAGTTCTTACTCTCCTTGGTCCATCTCTGGTTTGGGTTATATCTTCCTGCTCACAGTGATTCCTTATTCCTCTAAGTTTATGTAACATTTTTACTACCTTTTGTACTAGTTTGGGACTTAACTACCACTTCCTATTAGTACCATGTATCTGTGCACACATTAAACATAGATATATATTTTAGTTATTCCTTTGATGTGTGTAAGTGTGTGCTTGTGTGTAATTTCCTCAACATTATCTTTGTCTTTTAGGGCAAAGATAATATTGAGGGAAATGATACCTTTACTAGAATTTTTTTTTAATTCCTATAGCATACCTTGCATGTGGGGGATGCTCAATGAATAATTTTCTTTATGAGGCCTGAAATTTACTCTTATAGAACAGTTGTCAGATATTCACTGCCAAGTTTTAAAATTAGAGGTATAGGGATGCCTGGGTGGCTCAGTCGATTAAGCATCTGCCTTTTGCTCAGGTCATGATCCCAGAGTCCTGGGATTGAGTCCCGCATCAAGCTCCTTGCTCAAGAGGGAACCTGCTTCTTTCTCTGCCTGCAGCTCCCCATGCTTGTGCTGTCCCTCTCTCTGACAAATAAATAAGTAAAATCTTAAAAAAATAAAGTAACTTTAAAATAAATAAATAAAATCAGAAGCATAGCAGATATTTGATTTTTTTAAATGATTCTTTTTTTTTTTTTAAGATTTTATTTGTTTATTTAACAGAGATCACAAGTAGGCAGAGAGGCAGACAGAGAGAGTGAGAGGGAAGCAGAGAGCCTGCCGAGCAGAGAGCCCGATGTGGGACCCTGAGATGATGACCTGAGCCGAAGGCTGCGGCTTAACCCACTGAGCCACCCAGGCGCCCAGATCACTTGATTTTAATAAATTTGTTATTTAGTACATTTTCTCTAATCTGTTACTTTCATAAAACTTTTTTAGCTAGTCATTTATCATAATAGCATGAGATATGATTTGGTATCATGGTTCCTTTCTAGGGACATTTGCCATTTGCTGTTGTAGGAAGTATGGATGAGGTAAAAGTTGGAAATAAGATGGTCAAAGCTCGCCAGTATCCGTGGGGTGTTGTACAAGGTAAATGAGATAAATGATGACTGGGAATACGTATGTCACATAACAGTCTGAAAGTTGTATTCAGTGCATTCTCTAAGGTGATGCTTATTTTGGGTTATGATTTGCTTATCAGAAGAGTGGCATGTATTCTGTTTTGGCCAAGTATGTAGAGGCTGGGCAGAGCTTCCCCATTTTCTTCATTATACCACACACATTTTGTGCCTGGCATGCCGAGACATTCAGAAAGTGGGAAGCACTGATCAGGACAGAATTTGAGTATAAATACTAGTGTTTAAACATGATACATAAACTAATTTCTAAAAGGTAATTCTAGGCACAATAAACGACCTTGTACATTTATGTATTTCCAATCATCAAAGTATTGCCAACTATTTCCAAAACCAGGTCACCCAATTAAAAAATTCTAGGGTTTATCTAGCCTTGTAATGAATAAGTAATTAATACTATCTGGTTTATTCATTTACTTGTAGTGCTATTAATGGGAAATGGATTACCCCTATTAGTACTGGTTTCCTAATACTGCTTTTTTTAATTGACAGATTTGTAATTTAAAAATATTGACAAAACTTAACATTTTTAATATATAAAAAATATAAAAGTAGTAATTGTACTTAAAATTATTGGTTACAGGGGCACCTGGGTGGCTCAGTGGGTTAAAGCCTCTGCCTTCGGCTTGGGTCATGGTCCCAGGGTCCTGGGATCGAGCTCTGGAATCGAGCCCCGCATCGGGCTCCCTGCTCAGCGGGGAGCCTGCTTCCCCCTCTCTCTCTGCCTGCTTGTGATCTCTGTCAAATAAATAAATAAATAAATAAATAAATAAATAAATAAATATTGGTTACAGTTACATAATTATTTGTAGTCTTCTAGTCACCATAACCCTGGAAGAAGGACCATGTAAGGAGAACTAAGTATATTTATTCACTAATTTTAAATGGTGTCAAACACAACATCGTAAATGTGGCATTGTATATAAAGAGTTTGATAATTACAGCATGTACAGATGGTATCTTGAGTATGTATAATTACTGCCTTGAAGTTTTAGTAAAATAATGTTATAGGCTCTTTTTAAGCACTTTGTAAAATGTCCTAAGAATGGTTTGTAAAATGCTAACAAAATATTAGTGAAATAACTGGAACATATTGGTAACATAATATAATGTATTTCTTTCCTGTTTATCCATTGCCTACTAAATTTAAAGTAGTTTCCCAATCTGTTACATTGCTTATAATTCAGTGTGTATAATGCAAGAGTTTCTTCCTTGGTTACTTATATAAAATAATCATAGGTGTTAGACTGATCATTTCATTGGTATTTCAGATATGTTTTTATAGATTCTTTCATTCAACAAGCACTGCGTGCCAGGAATTAAAAATTGGTGTTGCTGTTTTCTTGTTTTTCTGGCTAGTGGAAAATGAAAACCACTGTGATTTTGTAAAGCTCCGGGAAATGCTCATTTGTACAAACATGGAAGATCTTCGAGAACAGACCCACACTAGGCATTATGAACTTTACAGGCGTTGCAAACTGGAGGAAATGGGCTTTACAGATGTGGGCCCAGAGAATAAGCCACTCAGGTAATGGGATTTCTGTGAGAAGCCAATCAAAGAGGAAGTTATAGAGGATTGTACCTTGTTTTATATCCAGGATGTTGGAGAATATGGTTTTCAGAAACCTGGCAAACCATGAAGTAGAATCATTTGCTTATGATTAATTATTGTGCTTCTCAGATCACTTGAGGCCTTCTTGCCTTTGAAGGCAGATCATAGGTCTCTAATATCTCATCTGATTCTAAGAGTTTAAGAAAGAACATAATGGCAGAAGCCCATTATCTCAGTACATGCTCAAATGAATAACTAAAGGAAAGAACTCTCATTTGGTTTTATGTTTTTATTTTTCTGAAAAAGATAAAAGTATATTTATCTGTACTTCTAAAAGAAAGTTGGAATATGAATCATATTAAACCAAAAAACCCTTGGTATTTAGCTTGATGAAAGTTTGGAATGACTTAAACTTAGGAAAATATCTTATAAAGGAAGAATGAAAGTGCTTGTAGGGAGTCAGAGATTAAGCGGTTTCTTAAAATATTACAGGGTAGTTATAAGAATTTTAGAGCCTGATAACCTTTTTGTTCAGTAATTACAGCATTCAGTGTTATAAACTTGCTGGGTAATTTTACGTGATTTTACATTCCTGACTTGGTTTTTTTTTTTTTTTTTTAAGATTTTTTTTTTTTTTGGTCAGAGAGAGAGCAAGCACAGGCAGAGGCAGAGGGAGAAGCAGGCTCCCTGGCGAGCAAGGAGCCCGATGTGGGACTCGATCCCAGGACGCTGGGATCATGACCTGAGCCGAAGGCAGCTGCTTAACCAACTGAGCCACCCAGGCATCCCTCCTGACTTGTTTTTATTAAGATATGTAAACATGAAACTCTAATCCTTACCTGCTACATCAGATTTGATTTGATGTAGCATTCCAGAATAGGTTTTTTGCATGGAGGAAAGCAGGAAATCTTCAGGAAAAAACACTCTAAATTTAAAACTCTGTTGCAGAACTAAGGATTTCTTTTCCATTTCATTATTTGCATTTTGGTCATTTCCCTGACTCAGTATTTGTACTAGAGTAAACACTTTGAAAAGGAGAAGGAGAACATCAGTGATGCCATTGCATCTGACCTTTGGGAAGATTTAATAGTAGATGAGGTTAAAATGTTTAAGTTTGGTTTTTTTTTTTTTTAAGATTATTTATTTATTTATTTATTTGACAGACAGATCACAAGTAGGCAGAGAGGCAGGCAGAGAGAGAGAGAGAGGAGGAGGCAGGCTCCCTGCCGAGCGGAGAGCCCGACTCGGGGCTGGATCCCAGGACCATGGGATCACGACCCCAGCCGAAGGCAGAGGCCCTAACCACTGAGCCACCCAGGCACGCCAAAATTTTTAAGTTTTTAATCTATGGTTTTAATTAGTTTTTTTAGCTCTGGTAGTATGATAAATTAAGAATTATATATATATACTTAACCCCTCCTCACCAATTTCAGACATGCTATACTTTTGATTATAGACCACTTCTGATAAAACTATTTTCTCTATTGAAGATTGGCTTCACTAGTAATTTCCAGAGGAGGCTTCACTTCTCTTTCAAGTCTGAGGGGCAATTCAGAGGTCTCAGTGTACATTAGTAAGACACGAATCCTGAGTGAGAGCAAATGGGACAGCCTTTGAAGTACTCTGAGAAGAGGGATTGAGGTTGCCTGGTGGGTCAGTCATCAGGCATCTATGGGAGATTAAGAAATTTGGGTTCAGAATTTCTACAGATAGAGCCTCAGAATCTGCATTTAAGTTAAAATTTCCATTCACTCATTTAACAGATACTTGCTGTTTGTCTCCCATATGCTTTCACACACTGCTGGTCAGTGGGTATGTAACCACTGTGGGCTTAAACAGAAACTGGCTTACAGAATTTCTAGGATGGAGGTGGGAGGAGGACCATCTGGCCCTTTATGGAAAATAGAGTCAGGGGTGCTCACACAGTAGTCCTGGTGAGACCATAGAGACTTGATAGTGTACAGGTGGTCAGAAGCACATTTAGGACATGTAATTTGAAGGTAAAGTTCATAGGACTCATTGATGGTTTGGATATGGGCTGTAAAGGACAGAGGAATCAAGGATGACTCCAGTCATTGAGAAGTGACCTGAATTTGGCTAAATGGTGGTAATGTTTACTGATATGAGCAAGACTGGGGAAGGGATAGATTTTAGGGGTTATGGTTAATAATTGAGAGGTTTCAGACATGTTAAATTTAAGTTGCTTATTAAATGTTCCAGTGAAGGGGCACCTGGTTGGCTTGGTGGTTAAACATTCAGCTCTTGGTTTCAGCTCATGTCATGATCTCATGGATTGTGGGATGGAGCTCTGCATTGGGCTCCATACTCTGCAGGGAGTCTGTTTTGAGGATTCTATTCCTCTGCCCCTCTGCCCCCAACTCATACATGCACATGTGTTCTCTGTCTCTCTCTAAAATAAATAAAACTTTTAAAAAATAAATACTCCAGTGAAGAGTTTCAGTACGTTATTACATAAATGAATCTGGCACTTAACGGAGAAGTTTAAGACTGGGATAAGTATTTGGGAGTCAGCAGTGAATAGTAAAATGAAAAATCATAAACATTTTATTTTATTTTTTAAAAGACTTTATTTATTTATTTATTTATTTAACAGAGATAGAGCCAGAGAGCACAAGCAGGGGAAATGGCAGAGGAAGAGGAAGAAGCAGTCTCCCCATTGAGCAGGGAGCCTGATGAGGTGTTCCATCCCAGGCTCCTGGTATCATGACCTTAGCCATCCAGATGCCCCCAAATCATAAACATTTTAAAAGTGGGGCACCTGGGTGGCTCAGTGGGTTAAGCCTCTGCCTTCGGCTCAGGTCATGATCTCAGGGTCCTGGGATCGAGTCCCGCAT
>RCUC01135380.1:0-41421 GCA_003697995.1 Taxidea taxus jeffersonii
TTAAAGTCTCCAACTATTATTGTATTCTTGTCAATGTGTTTCTTTGATTTTGTTATTAATTGGTTTATATAGTTGGCTGCTCCCATGTTAGGGGCATAGATATTTAAAATTGTTAGATCTTCTTGTTGGACAGACCCTTTGAGTATGATGAAGTGTCCTTCCTCATCTCTTATTATAGTCTTTGGCTTAAAATCTAATTGATCTAAGGATTGCCACCTCAGCTTTCTTCTGATGTCCATTAGCATGGCAAATTGTTTTCCACCCCCTCACTTTCAATCTGGAGGTGTCTTCAGGTCTGAAATGAGTTTCTTGTAGGCAGCATATTGATGGGTTTTGTTTTTTTATCCATTCTGAAAGCCTGTGTCTTTTGATTGGGGCATTTAGCCCATTTACATTCAGGGTAACTATTGAGAGATATGAATTTAGTGCCATTGTATTGCCTGTATGGTGATTGTTACTGTATATTGTCTCTGTTCATTTCTGATAATACTTTTAGGGTCTCTCTTTGCTTAGAGGACCCCTTTCAATATTTCCTGTAGAGCTGGTTTGGTGTTTACAAACTCTTTCAGGTTTTGTTTGTCCTGGAAGGTTTTTATCTCTCCTTCTATTTTCAATGATAACCTAGCTGGATAAAGTATTCTTGGCTGCATGTTTTTCTCGTTTAGTGCTCTGAATATATCATGCCAGTTCTTTCTGGCCTGACAGGTCTCTGTGGATAAGTCTGCTGCCAATCTAATATTTTTACCATTGTACGTTACAGACTTCTTCTCCCATGCTGCCTTCAGGATTTTCTCTTTGACGCTAAGACTTGTAAATTTTACTATTAGATGGCAGGGTGTGGACCGATTCCTATTGATTTTGAGGGGTGTTCTCTGCACCTCCTGGATTTTGATGCTTGTTCCCCTTGCTATATTAGGGAAATTCTCTATAATAATCCTCTCCAGTATACCTTCTGCTCCTATTTCTCTTTCTTCTTCTTCTGGAATCCCAATTATTCTAATGTTGTTTTGTCTTATGGCATCACTTATCTCTTGAATTCTCCCCTCGTGGTCCAGTAGTTGTTTGTCTCTCTTTTGCTCAGCTTCTTTATTCTCTGTCATTTGGTCTTCTATATCACTAATTCTGTCTTCTGCCTCATTTATCCTAGCAGTAAGAGCCTCCATTTTTTATTGCACCTCATTAATAGCTTTTTTTATTTCAACTTGATTAGACTTTAGTTCTTTTATTTCTCCAGAAAGGGCTTTTATTTCTCCTGACAGGGTTTCTCTAATATCTTCCATGCCTTTTTCGAGCCCGGCTAGAACCTTGAGAATCATCATCCTGAATTCCAGATCTGACATATTACCAATGTCTGTATTGATTAGGTCCCTAGCCTTTGGTCCTGCCTCCTGTTCTTTTTTTTGTGGTGAGTTGTCATTTTGTCCAGATAAGAATCCCCTGTTCTCCTTGTTAAGTGAATTTGGTCTTGGCTGGATTTCTTTGATCTTCTGGGGGAGGGGCCTGTTGTAGTGATTCTCAAGTGTCTCTGCCCCAGGTGGAACTGCACCGTCCTTACCAGGGGCCGGGCTAAGTAATCCTCTCAGGTTCGCTTTCGGGAGCTTTTGTTCCCTGAACGCTTTCCGTAGAGTTCCAGAGGACAGGAATGAAAATGGCGGCTTCCCAATCTCCGCTTAAGAGGAGCTGAGAGCCAGGGGCCCAAGTCTTTAGTGCGCCTTCAGAGAAAAGCGTTTAATCACTCCCGTCTCCCCAGCCTCCATTTGCGCTCCGAGACCACGACCGGGGAAAATCGTGTGTAATTAGTCCCGTCTCACTGGCATCTGGGAGTGCTCCGAGCTCACCCAGCCTGTGACCAAGCGTCTCTGTCTCTGGCAGAGTCCCACCTGGAGTCTCCGAACCCCATAGATCCCTGAGCTCTCCCGGGTCGGAGTCTCCCCGGATCTTGTGGGGACCCCTCGCACAGAGCACCGGCCAGTGCCACAGACCACTAGGTAACCTCGGCTCTGTCTCCGCAGCCGGCTTCCCCGCTCTAATACCTGTGAGCTCTGCGACACTCAGACACCCCCGATCCTTCTGTGACCCTGCGGGACCTGAGTCCACATTGTCCCCGCGAGGTCTTCACCCCAGTTTAGCCTCTTGAGTGATGTCTCTCCGTGGAGCCGACTTTTAAAAGTTCTGATTTTGTGCTCCGCCGCTTGCCGGGAGCCGGCCCCTCCCCCTGGGGTCTATCTTCCCGTCGCGTTGGATTCACTTCTCCGCTGGTCCTACCTTTCAGAAAGTGGTCGATTTTCTGTTTCTAGAATTGTTGTTTTTCTTCTCTTCGATCTCCTGTTGGATTTGTAGGTGTTCGGAATGGTTTGATAGGCTATCTAGCTGATCTCCTGCTGGCTGATGTCGTCTCAGCCTGCTAGTTCTCCGCCATCTTGATTCCTCCTTTTTTTTCTTTTTCTTAATTGATCTGACAGTTTTTTGTTTAAAGTAGTAAAAGTAACATATGTAATTATAGCATATAGATAAATGAAATTAGTAACAGTAATGTCATAAGAGAGAGGAGAGAAAAATTGCAAAATCTCGGTCATAAGGTACCTGCTCTCCCCATGAAGCAGTAATGGTTATTTGACAATGAATTTAAAATAGTCATAATTATATATTGCAAAATTCAAGGCAACCACCAAAAAAAAAGTTAAAGAGATATCAATATGCTAACAGAGAATATAAGATGAAATCATATACAATGCTCAGTTAAAACAGGAGAAAGAGAGGAAAGTGGTAGAAAAAAAAAGTGCAAGTGCAACAAATAAAATAGTTACAAACACGGGAAATATTAATCCAATGATATCAATAATCAACTTAAATATAAATGGTAAAAATGATGTAAAAGGCAAATTATAATAGTTGATAATAAAATAAGAATAAACTGTATGTTGTCTGCAAGAAACCCATTCTAAATATAAAGACTCAAGTTAAAAGTAAAGGGAAGGAAAAAGCATCCCAGAGGCACCCAGGTGACTCATTCAGTTAAGCTTCTGACTCTTGACTGCCCCGCAGGTCATGATCTCAGAATCCTAAGAACAAGCCCCACATCTATGCTCTGCAGAGAGCCTGCTGGCGTCCCTTTGCTCCTCCCCCCACTGGTGTGTGCTTTCTCTCTCTAAATAAACAAATCTTAAAAAAAAAAAAAAAAGAAAGAAAGAAAGAAAAAGGTATTCATTCCATGTTAACAATAATCAGAATAAAGTGTGTTCAGGCAAAGCCAGCCACAGAACAAGAAAATTATCAGAGATAAAGAAGGGTATATAGCATAATGATAACTGGATCAATTTTCCAGGAAATCATAACAACTTAACATGTAAACAGCTAACAGAGCATCAAAATAGAGGATGTTAAAATCATTCTTATGTCGTAGGAACAATTTACTAAAAGTGCAGCACACTCAAGATACAGGGATAAAGCAACTTTGTTTTTCCCCTGTTGCTCCTACAAACCTGCTCTGTGGAACTCTATGTCCTTCTGCTACCCTCTGTCACTTTAGATAGCCCTGAAGAGTAAGTAATATGTCCACCCCAGGGAAATAATAAAAGCTCCAACAGACAGATGTATCTTCTCTTCCAGCCTTGACTTTCTGCATGTGAGAAGCCTGCAGTATGAAGAGAACTCCCTTTTGTGGTTTCTGACATCTCCAGGGATGGAGTAGATGAAAGGACAGAAAGTAAGGGGGCAGATAAACTTTTCAACTTCTCACTGCCACTGAATGTACATTGGCTTTTACATGTACATTAACAACTGATTGTGATAGGATGGTTAATTTTAGGTGTCAAATTGGCTAGGTCACTGTTCAAGATATCTGGTCAAACGCTAGGCTGCAGGTTGCTGAGGAAGGTATTTTTCAGATAACATTTAAGTTTGAAGACTTTGCATAGATTACCCTCCACAACATGGGTGGCCTCATCCAATTAACTGAAGACTGTAAAAGGGGTTGGGGGGAAACTAATACCCCGGAGGAAAAGAAAATTCTTCTGTCTTCAGACTGAAACTGCAAAAAACATTAACTATTCCTTGGGTCTTCAGTCTGTCAACTTACCCTGAAGATTCTGGACTTGCCCATTTTCCACAATCACATAAACCAATTCCTTAAAATACATCCATACATACTTCCAAATATCAACACAGATGCACACACCCCATATTGGTTCTGTTTCTCCAGAGACCCCTGGCTAATACAGTGTTGTTTGCTTGAGATGGGGAATTCTCCTGAGGGCTTAGGTCTATGGGTGATAGGTATCTCTGGCATTGGTGATGTACTCTCTACAAGGCCACTTAGATCTGCCCCCTCAGTCCCTGATTCTCAGTGGTCACTGTCTGGGCATTCTGGATAAATTTAAGAAAAGTTTGCTTCATTGTTTGATCTCCAGCTCATGCTTCACACTCCCAACCCACACAAAACATGTCAGATTAATGGTATACATACACATAGGCTTGTTACTACCCAAACCACATCACGACTCATATTTTTCTGCTACTGCTGCTACTGCAATGGCCTGTGTCCCTCAAGCTTTGGGGGGCAAATATTAAATTACCTAAAAAATCCCCTCTTGAAACCCCACCTTTCTCGAAGAAGAAGAGGGGAAACATCTCAGTAAATCATCTCTCTGTCTAATCTCTCACTTCCGTACTTCAGGGTCTCAACCCACTTATAGTCTGGAGGTTGATGATCACAAAATCTCTTATCTGAGGCACTCCCTTTGCAAATCCTTCTCAGGTGGTCTACCCCCTCGCAGTGTTTTCACTTATTGTCCCAAGCCTTCAGCAAAAACACAAATGGCAAATTTTCTTTTTAATGACTCAATTTGTAAGATGCAATTATCATCACTTTAGTAACCTGCTTTGAATCTTTTAATGGATTCCTTTTGGCATTAGCATGAAGTCTCATTTCTCAGAATGACATACCAAACTCTCTATCACCTACTTCTCAGTCTCTTTTGTTCTCACACCAGGGCTCTAGGGATTAATTTTCTTTCACTTCTCAGATTAGTCTTGGCTGTTTTCTCTTGCAAATCTCAATTATGCTGTTGCCTCTGTCCTGCAGTCTCTTCCACTGCATTGAAGAGCTCCTACTAATCCTTTAGGTCTCAGTGTATAGATTACTTACACCAGAAAGCTATCTCTGAACCTTCTCCTGGCCTCCACGTGAATACTAGCATAGATGCCCCTGCTAAGTGCCAATAAACACCCTTCCCTGATTATAGCTTGTTATTTATGTTTGTTATCTCAACTAATATATGTACAGCATAAGGATAGGCATCATACATATTTAGCTCGAGATTGTAAACTCCGAGTCTAGTACAATGACTTAACAGTGCATAGGCATCCAACAAATATGTATTAAATTAATAAGTTAACCATTTGGCTTATACTTGGCACTCATTATTGGGAAAATTAAAGTATGTGAAATTTGGTCATATGAAAAAGGCAATAAACAGGATTTTACTTGTTATCCAATTTGATATTTTTAAGGTACAGTTACAAGAGTTGAGAGATCCCTGGCAATTCTGTTACAGATACAGTAGCCAGATTTAAAATTACTGGGGACCTCAAAGACTATTTCAAACATCTTTTAGGTTTCTAAGAACTAAAAGGAAACTTTCTTTGGGGGAACACAGATACAACTGTTGTTATACTGTGAAGCTAGATTATTGAAAGTTTTTATAAGATCTTGAACCAAGCAGGTCAAAATCTAATCATTTCTTAACATTTTCTGTCCTTTAAGGGTCTTAAATTTTTAATGATTGTTAGAAATTACTCTTTGCATCCCCTGCTAATGTGAACTGGGAATTAAGGAAGGGTGCCTATTTCTAGTCTAGTTAAAGGTGAGAGAAGATGTATATCAATTCCTAGGATTTTGACATTTAAATAGTAACTGAGTTGATATATCACTGTATAATATTGGCTTCAAGAAAATCATATTGTTTCTCCTCTAAGAGTAAAATTCTTATTAAGTCAAAATATTTTAAACTATTTTTCATTTGATCTGTCATTCTATCGCAAAATCAAATTAAATTAGATAGACTTTACTAAGTCCTTGCAAAACCATGTTGGTCATTACATTGGCTATTTGTGAGTACTTATTATAGTCATGAATGACTTGTTTCAATATCTCTCAAAGGAAGGAAGTTAAGTGGTCACTCCTGTGGTTTCCAGGATAGTAGTATTTAAAACTAAGCTTTTAAATACAGGGTCACTATTGTGACCCAGTTTGAACATACCAATTGTCACAAGTCACTGGTACCTACAGACCTCAGGATAATTTATGCCTTTTTTCTTTGTGGTTATCTTAGTTTCTTAATCATGCAGCATACTTCAAAACTTCCACTGATTTTCAAAAACAAATGAATTTGCTTCCATAGATTGAAGTTAAAGAAAAAGGAAATCATTAGCTTTGCATAACTTTAGTACCATTAATTTTGCTTCAATTAGTTTCAGCTTTCTATTCCTAAATAATGAATGGATAGATTTTGTCATAATAGTGCTTTATTCATAATACATTTAAATATGTACATTTTAATTGATTTGTATTGCTTTTCCCAGATATATGATTTTGGAAAGAGTCAAAGTAAGCTTATTTCTAAAACAAAGAGAAATTTTAACTATATTTTAAATAAAGGAGAATTTCAATTTGCAAAAAAAAAATGCAAAATTGGAAAAAAATTCTAATAATGATGCCTAATTCCTAAGCCATCTTTCATTCACAAATATTGCATTTAATCATCTAAAACTTAGAATGACTGCATAATTAGATTTTTTGCCTCTGTAATTAAGAATAAAAACAAAAATGGTAATGAAAATAAGTAGCGATGATGGGGTTATTTTTATCCTGTAACTTGTGATAGTATAGTGCCACAGACCAAAAAAGATAGAATCTAGGTGATTTGTTTCCTTTAGTGACTCAGATAATTGGTCAAATGCATTGCCTTTGGAAGTGTCTAAACTGTGTCTTTCCCTCCCTCTTTACCTATTAATCTTTAAACCCATAGGCATGTTAGGGTAAACGTCATCAGTGTGCTTCTGATTTCCTGTCATTTGAGTCACTGAAAAGTTGTTTCTAAAAAGTTAGTTCATGACCAATGAGCTTCTTGAACCATTTTAAAATACTTTCAAGACCTTGTCTTTAAAAACAAGAGATGTTGTATTTCTCTAGATGTCACTGGACTGAAATCCCAGTAAGGAGAGGTCTAACTTTAGAATATTAAAAGTCAGAATAGATTTTCAGTTTGAAAAAGCACATATTCTTCTGTTCTTCTTGCCGTTGTCTAACCTTCTTCCCTTTTTCATGGATTTGATATTTAAGAAATTGAACTTTGACTTCAATTTAAAGACTTCCCTAGTATTTCTCTTTGATTATTATATTTTTCCACTATGTGTTAAAATGACACCTAATGAGAATAATTCTTTTTAACTCTTTTATTAGATTAATCTATTTTACACTTGTGCACTTTGCTAATATTTGCAATTATGCTGATATTAACAGTAACAAAAGAATGTTAAGTACTTGAAATTAAATATTTTCAACTGTTCTTATATCAGCAGAATAAATTTATGGTAAAAAAATAATGATTTAGTGAGTCCTTACAGTATGTGTTTAGGATATTATATATATTATGTAATTTAACATTCTCCACAGTCCTGTGAATTTGATATTATCAGTACTATTTTAAAGTCAGAGAAACTAAAGTTCTTAGAATTTAAGATATTTGATCAATTTTTCACAACTAGGAAATTTCAGAAATCAGATTGTGAACCTAGGTCCATCTGAACCCAAAGTGTATCTTTTACACACATACACACACACACAGACACACACACACCAACTATAGTTTAAAAATGCCTTTGGTGTTGGAACTCCTGAGTGGCTCCATCAGTCAAACATCTGCCTTCAGCTCAGTTCATGATCCCAGGGTCATAGGACCAAGTCCCACATCGGGCTCCTGGCTCAGCAGGGAGCCTGCTTCTGCCTCTGCCTTCTACTCTCCCTGCTTATGTGCTCTCTTTGACAAAAAATAAATAAATAAAATCTTAAAAAAAAAAAAAACAACCTTAGATGCAAATATACCTGTGTTTAAGAAAACTCAATTAAAACTGATTTTCAGGGGCACCTGAGTGGCTCAGTGGGTTAAAGCCTCTGCCTTCAGCTTGGGTCATGATCCCAGGGTCCTGGGATCAAGCCCCGCATTGGGCTCTCTGCTCAGCAGGGAGTCTGCTTCCTCCTCTCTCGCTGCCTACTTGTGATCTCTGTCAAATAAATAAATACAATCTTAAAAAAAAAACTGACTTTCAGTTCTATGGCAGGGGCACGTTCACTTTTGTTTCTTTTAATCTTTAGGAAAAGGAGCTCAGGAATGGGGATATGTTAAGAAGAATTAGGTGTTGAATCTAAGAGGGTGCAATGAGAACAAAGGATGACAGGGACGTTGAGGAAAATGCATAATAAAGACAAGATGCCCTGTCATGATCTTACTCTCACTTGCAGCTCTCCTGCTTTCATTCTCTCTCAAACACACACACACACACACACACACACACACACATCCACACTGACAACCATGTGCACTCACACACACACACATTTAACCTTTGTTCCTTTGGTTTCTTTCTCATAAATTTAAAATTTCTTGCTCTTAAGAGATGAAAATAGGAAGCAAGATGGCAGAGGAGTAGCAGACAAATGACATCATGTCCCAGGAGTTCAGCTAGATTGTTATCAAACCATTCTGAACTTCTACAAACTCAACAGGAGATAGAAGAAAAGAAGAGCAGCAATTCTAGGAACAGAAAATCGAACACTTTCTGGAAGGTAGGACGTGTGGTGAAGTGAAGCCAAAATAACGTTTTTTTGTTTTTGTTTTTTGTTTTTAGATCTTTTTTTATTTATTTACTTGACAGAGAGAGATCACAAGTAGGCAGAGAGGCAGGCAGAGAGAGGGGGAAGCAGGCTCCCTGCTGAGAAGAGAGCCCAATGTGGGGCTCAATCCCAGGACCCTGGGACCATGACCCGAGCTGGAGGCAGAGGCTTTAACCTGCTGAGCCACCCAGGCACCCCGAAGCCAAAATAATGGAAAGATAGACCGCAGGGGGAGAGGCCGGCTCCCAGCAAGTAGTGGAGCAGCAGAGCACAAAATCAGAACTTTTAGAAATCTATTCCACCAAGGGACATGGCTCCAGAGGGTAAGCAGGGGTGGATCCCTCGCAGGGACAATGTGGTCTCAGGACCCATGGGGTCACAGAAAAACCAGAAAGCCTGAGTGAGGTAGAGCTCCCAGGCATCCAAGTGGGGAAACTGGTTACAGAGACAGAGCCAAGAAGTAAGCTCTCAGATCAGGGTTACCTTAAACTGTGATCCAAGGCACAATTGGACCACTGCTCTTGGAGCAGGGACCCCACAAATGGCAGATGCTGAGAAACCCCTCTCCTACCTCCTCCAGGAGGAGCAGTGCGGTCGTGCACAGCAGGTTTCTGCTGGGTTGGGAGACTCCAAACAGGGCTATGCGCCAGAGTAGAAATGCTCAGTCACAGGCCAGGTGAGCTCAGAGTGTGGCTGGAGACGAGGGAGATGGAAAGGACTGACTGCTTTTCTCTGCAGGTGCACTGGAGAGTGGGGCTCTGAGCTCTTGGCTCCTCCAGGCTGGAGATTGGGAGGCTGCCATTTTCATTCCTCTCCTACAAAGCTGTACAGAAAGCATTCAGGGGACAAAAGCTACCGAGAGCAAACCAGAGCAGATTACTTAGCCTGGGCTCTGGCAAGGGTGGTGCAATTCTGCCTTAGGCAAAGATATTTGAGACTCACTGCAAAAGGCCCCTCCCCCTGAAGATCAGCAAAAATATCCAGCTATGACCAAGTTTACCGATCAATGAGAACAGCGGAACTCCAGAGCTAGGGGAAAGCAACACATAGAATTCATGGCTTTTCCCTCATGATCCTTTAGTCTTACAAAGTTAAATTTAAAACTTTTTTTTCTCACTCTATTTTTTTTAGCTTTTCTTCTTTCCTCTTTTAACATTTTTTAACTACTTTATCTTAACAATACCTTTTTAAAAATCTTTTAAAATCTTTTGTTATAGTCATATTTTATCTCTTCATTGTATTTAAACTAATTTTTGTATACATATAGGTTTTTTCTCTTTAAATTTTTGGGATGTAATTTCTTCTAATAGATCAAAATACACCCTAAGTCTAGCACATGGCTTTGTTCTAGTCTCCTGCTTGATCTCATTCTCTTTTTTTTTTTTCCAACCATCTTATCAATTCCTTTAAGAATTCTTTTTCAAATTTTTATCTTTACAATCATATTCCATCCCTTCCTTGTGTTTACTCTTTTGTGTGTGTGTGTGTGTGTGTGTGTGTATGTATATACATATGTATGTATATACATATGTATGTATATACATATATATATAATGTTTTTCTATCTTAAAAAATGGGGGAGGTAGTTTCTTCTAAGAGACCAGAATACACCCAAAGTAGAGTGGGTGGCTCTGTTCTATTCACCAGTCATATATATATATGTATGTACATATATATATACATACACACACACACATGCACACACACACTTTTCCCCCTTCTTCCCCCAGTTTCAGAAGGTCTCTTCTGATTTGGTTAGCATACACTTTTCTGGGGTCTTTGCCACCCTTAAAGTATTTTATTCTCTCATTCATAAATTCTTATCAGGATAAAATGACAAGGCAGAAAAACTCACCAATAAAAAAAAAAAAAAAAAAAAAAAAAAAAAAAACATAAGATACAGTACCAATGGCTAAGGACCTAATCATTATGGACATTAATAATATGTCAGAACTAGAGTTCCTAATGACAATTATCAATGTGCTAGCTGGGCTTGAAAGAGGCATGGAAGATATTAGAGAAACCATTTCTGGAGAAATAAAAGAACTAATATCTAGCCAAGTTGAAATAAAAAAAAAAAAATAATGAGGTGCAATAAAAAATGGAGACTCTTACTGCTAATATAAATGAGGCAGAAGATAGAATTAGTGATGCAGAAAACCAAGTTATGGAGAGTAAAGAAACTAAGCAAAAGAGAGATAAACAACTACTGGACCATGAGGGGAGAATTTGAGAGATAAATGATACCATAAGACTAAACAATATTAGAATAATTGGTATCCCAGAAGAAGAAAGAGAGAGAGGGGCAGAAGATATATTGGACAAAATTATGGTAAAGAATTTTCTTAATATGCAAAGGGAATAAGCATCAAAATCCAGGAGGCACAGAGAGTACACCTCAAAATCAAAAAAGGTCCAAATCCCATCATCTAATAGTAAAACTTACAAGTCTTAGTGACAAGGAGAAAATCCTGAAAGCAGCTCAGGATAAGGGGTCTGTAACATACAATGGTAGAAATATTAGATTGGCAACAGACTTATCCACAGAGACCTGGCAGGCCAGAAAGAACCGGCATGATATATTCAGAGCATTAAGTGAGAAAAATATGCAGCCAAGAAAAATATGTCCAGCCAGGCCATCATTGAAAATAGAAGAAGGAGAGATAAAAAGCTTCCAGGACAAACAAAAATTAAAAGAATTTACAAACACCAAATCAGCCCTACAGAAAATATAGAAAGTGGTCCTCTAAGCAAAGAGAGAGCCTAAAAGTAGTAGACCAAAAAGGAACAAAGATAATATACAGTTACAGTCACCTTATAGGTAATACAATGGCACTAAATTCATAGCTTTCAATAGTTACCCTGAATGTAAATGGGCTAAATGCCCCAATCAAAAGACACAGGGTATCACAATGGATACAAAATAAAAAAGTAAAAAATAAAATAAATTAAAAAGTTATGCTGTCTACAAGAAACTCATTTTTTTAAAGATTTTCTTTATATATTTGACAGAAATAACAAGTAGGCAGAGAGGCAAGCAAAGAGACAGAAGGGGAAGCTGACTCCTTGCTGAGAAGCTAGCCTGATGCGGGGCTCATTCCCAGGACCCTGTGATCATGACCTGAGCCAAAGGCAGAGGCTTAACCCAATGAGGCACCCAGGCACCCCCAAGAAATTCATTTTAGACCCAAAGACACCTCCAGATTTAAAGTGAAGGGATGGAAAACAATTTACCATACTAATGGACATCAAAACAAAGCTGGGGTGGCAATTCTTATATCAGATAAATGAGATTTTAAGCCAAAGACTATAATAAGAGATGAGGAAGGTCACTATATCATACTATATCATGCTCAGATCAGTTGCATTTCTATACACCAGCAGCAAGACAGAAGAAAGAGAAATTAAGGAGACGATCTCATTTGCAATTGCACCCAAAACTGTAAGATACCTAGGAATAAACCTAACCAAAGAGGCAAAGAATCTGTATTCAGAAAACTATAGAGTACTCATGAAAGAAATTGAGGATGAAACAAAGAAATTGAAGAATGTTCCATGCTCATGGATCAGAACAAATATTGTGAAAATGTCTATGCTACCTAAAGCAATCTACACATTTAATGCAATCCCTATCAAAACACCATCCATTTTTTTCAAAGAAATGGAACAAATAATCCTAAACTTTATATGGAACCAGAAAGACCCCAAATAGCCAGAGGAATGTTGAAAAAGAAAGCCAAATTTGGTGGCATCACAAGTCCAGACTTCAAGCTCTATTACAAAGATGTAATCATCAAGACAGTATCATACTGGCACAAAAACAGACACATAGATCAATGGAACAGAATAGAGAGCCCAGAAACAGACCCTCAACTCTATGTTCAACTAATCTTTGACAAAGCAGGAAAGAATGTCCAGTGGAATAAAGACAGTCTCTTCAACAAATGGTGTTGGGAAAATTGGACAGCCACATGCAGAAGAATGAAACTGGACAATTTCCTTACATCACACACAAAAATAGGCTCAAAATGGATCAAAGACCTCAACATGAGATAGGAATCCATCAAAATCCTTGAGGAGAACACAGGCAGCATACTCTTTAACCTCAGAGGCAGCAACTTCTTCCTAGAAACATTGCCAAAGGCAAGGGAAGAAAGGGCAAAAATGAACTATCGGGACTTCAAAAGCTTTTGCACAGCAAAGGAAACAGTCAACAAAACCAAAAGGCAACTGACAGAATGGGAGAAGATATTTGCAAATGACATATCAGATAAAGGGCTAGTATCCAAAATCTATAAAGAGCTTAGCAAACTCAACACCCAAAGAACAAATAATCCAATCAAGAAATGGGCAGAGGACATGAACAGACATTTCTGCAAAGAAGACATCCAGATGGCCAACAGGCACATGAAAAGGTGTTCCACATCACTAGGCATCAGGGAAATACAAATCAAAACCACAATGGGATACCACCTCACACCAATCAGAATGGCTAAAATAAACAAGTCAGGAAACAACAGATGTTGGTGAGGATGCACAGAAAGAGGAACCCTCCTACACTGTTGGTGGGAATGCAAACTGGTGCAGCCATTCTGGAAAACAGCACAGAGGTTCCTCAAACAGTTGAGAATAGAGCTATCCTATAACCCAGCAATTGCATTATTGTGTATTTACCCTAAAGGTACAAATGTAGTGATCCAAAGTGGCATGTGTACCCAAATGTTTATATCAGCAATGTCCACAATAGCCAAGTTATGGAAAGAACCTAGATATCCATCAACAGATGAGTGGATAAAGAAGAGGTGGTATATATATACAATGGAATACTATGCAGCCATCAAAAGAAATGAAGTCCTGCCATTTGCAATGACATGGATGGAACTAGAGAGTATAACGTTGAGTGAAATAAGTCAATCAGAGAGACAATTATCATATGATTTCTCTGATATGAGGAATGTAAGAGGCAGGGCATGGGGTGGGTAGGGTAGGGAGGAAAAAAAATGAAACAAGATGGGATCTTGAGGGAGATAAATATAAGAGACTCTAGCTCTCACAAAACAAACTGAGGGCTGTTATCGGGAGAGGAGGTAGGGAGAGGGTGGTTGGGTTATGGACATTGGGGAGGGTATGTGCTATGGTGAGTGCTATGAAATGTGTAAGCCCAACAACTCACAGACCTGTAACCCTGGGGCAAATAAGACATTATGTGTTAATAAAATAATTAAAATTATTTCTTGAATTAATTAAAAATTACTTCTTGCTCTAAAAATGAGTTTTATGCCATAATTATGAAATAACTGAAGTATTTACCTTATCAATTTTCTTCTCTTAGAAAAATACTTTTAAAAACTTGGAGCTGCCTTTAGGGTTTCTGGGAGTGTGGGGGGTAGGGAGAGGGTGGTTATGATATGAACATTGGGGAGAGTATGTGCTATGAAATGTGTAAGCCTTATGATTCACAGACCTGTACCCCTGGGGCAAATAATACATTACATGTTAATAAACATAATTTTTAAAAAATAAAAAATAAACAAAGGGATAACAGTATAGTATGACGCCATGAAGGGGACAGAGAATTGTTTTCTTGAACGTGCTCAGAATGAGTCCTGGCCTTACTACGATTCTTGCAGCAACCACAATATAGATTTCTTCTTAGTAAAAACAAAAAAAACCAAACCAAAACAAAACAAACAAAAATACTTGGAGCTGCCTATTTCTTTACTATGTCTCTTTATTGGTGTTACCCATAGTGTGATGGGATGTCATATTGATACTCGAGTGGATCTTATATGGAAGTACATTTATAAAGAGCAAAAAAATTGAAGAATAGAGTTAGAGCCCCACAATGCCTCCAGGTTCTCAAGTTTTCTAGCAAAGGTGGCCATAGCTCCAAATATCCCCACAACTAGATTTCCCCACTTTGGCTAAGCTACTGTTTCCAGAGACCTCTGTTTAAAGATAATTCCTTAGGTGAAGAATTCTGGGAGGCTGACCTGAATGGAGCCCTTCTGAGAACCCTTAGCAATGAGAAAGGAGAGAATCACTAAAGGCAATGAAAAGATAAGAAAAGAACACTAAACCAAATTTTAACAGTTTACACTTTTATCAAAGTATACAAACAAGATCTGAATATAGCATCAGTCTATCCAAGCACAGAAACTATTTAGTATGGAAGTGATGGAGTTTGTTCTATGATTAATTATTCTTTCAGAACTCAAATGTCATAGAAGGAATATTCTGTTATAAATTTCAGTGAGCTTAAAACATGTCAAAAAGAATAAGCTCAATTATTCATGAAGCCTTTTGATTAACAAGTGCAATACTGCTTATAGTAGTCCCATGTACTAAAAGCAATATTGGTATACCACACTGGGTAAGATCATCATTTGTTCACTTAACAAATATTCTCTGATCACCTGCTACATGCTAGGTGACAAGAAAACAAGATGAAGAAGCAGTCAATGCTGTGCTAGAGCCAATCCTCAGCAGCTTACAAAAAACAATTGTTATATTTTCATGAATTTGAGAGTTGATTGTTAGTCATTATTTTAAAAAAGTAATTTATATAAACATAATGCATTTTATTTTAAAATAATCAAAGATTATAATTTCCTAATCACTTTATTATAATTTATGTTCTTGAAGGTATTTAGTCTATTGCAACTGTAGAATGGAAATACAATAGAACTATGTGATATTCTCTATCTCTCCTAACTGTGCTCTCAGTGCTGACATATTTGTAACTTGGAATAGGTCTGGGTGGAAATATTTACACCAAGAAACTAGCAAATGCCACAAATCATATTTGGGGTTTTTGTTGTTGTTCTGTTGATGGTCAAGACATACAAGAATAATGGAGAACCTGTTAATAATTGGTTTAATTTAAAATATTTGTAATGCTGTCAATGCATGAAATTTGAAAGAAATATACTTTCAGTATTCACAACTATTATGGAATTCAGCAAGTCACTCACACCAGTGACTAACAAGTTCCAGCATATGTCTTTGTTGTTTTACTTCCACCTTCTTAACAGAAATGAAAATATCAACCAACATTCATGTCAGAACTATGCTAACTCATCCATCGCAACAAAGGGTTGACCATGGATAAAAAGTTCAGCATAAATCAACCAGAGTACTTTTTGAGAATCAACTGACTACATGTATTAGTAATAAAAAGCATTGTGCATTTAATTATTACTTATATGTTGCATGCTACACAATCTTTATGTCCATAAAATTTGTAAAAAGCTTACGTACATATATATGCATACTCCTGTTTTTGGAGAACTGGTTGTTAAACATTTATGAACACACCTGGAGTTGCTGTAATGGTCCACTTCTTTTCAAGACACTCAAATCTAGTGTAAAGGATATGGACACTGTAGTGGTGGAAATATGCAAAAAGTATACAAAGAATACAAAGGAGGAAACCTAACCTACTCTATGCCCAAAAAGGACACAGGACAGTTGTACTTGAACTAAGTAGGAGTTGGGGTGTGTGTTAAGACATTAGAGTTCTTTATTGTAATGACTTATGAAACAATAAATTAAAGATTATTTTATATGTAACAAATGTATAGAGAACTTTGGCAAGCAGAAAAGCAGATCTAGGATGATCCTGCATATGCCTACAAAGGGTGTTAATTTAGAAAGTTAAAAAAATATTGCAGTTTTTTTTTTAACTTTATTTAAGCTTTATTTAAACATATAATGTAACCCCACCACCCTCTCCCAACCCCTCTTCCCCCCACCCCCCTCAGTTTGTTTTATGACATTAAGAGTCTCTTTTGGTTTGTCTCCCTCCCGATACCATCTTGTTTCATTTTTACTTTTCCTACCACCTTAACTCCCACCCCCGTTGCATCTCCACTTCCTCATATCAGGGAGATCATGTGATAGTTGTCTTTCTCCAGTTGACTTATTTCGCTAAGCATAATACGCTCTAGTTCCATCCATGTCGTCGCAAATGGTAAGATTTCATTTCTTTTGATGGCTGCATAGTATTCCATTGTATATATATACCACCTCTTCTTTATCCATTCATCTGTTGATGGACATCTAGGTTCTTTCCATAACTTGGCTATTGTGGACATTGCTGCTATAAACATTCGGGTACACGTGCCCCTTTGGATCACTATGTTTGTATCTTTAGGATAGATACCCAGTAGTGCAATTGCTGGGTCATAAGGTAGCTCTATTTTCAATTTTTTGAGGAACCTCCATGCTGTTTTCCAGAGTGGTTGCACCAGCTTGCATTCCCACCAACAGTGTAGGAGGGTTCCCCTTTCTCCACATCCTCGCCAGCATCTGTCATTTCCTGACTTGTTCATTTTAGCCATTCTGACTGGTGTAAGGTGGTATCTCATTGTGGTTTTGATTTGTATTTCCCTGATGCCCAGTGATTCTCAGAAAAGTATTTCCATTAAAATTATTCTTTAAACTGCAATATTTTGTGCCAGTACCATACTGTCTTAATGACTGACCCTCTGCCGCTTCCTGGCCTGGAACTATTTTGCACAGCTTCAGTTGGAGGTTCTACAGCTGACCCGCCACCCAGAGAATTGGACCCTGCAAGCCCTTTGGCGGCTTGTGGGGCTGCCCATCCACATGCTCTTTCTGCGTTTCTACAAGCGCGACAAGGAAGAGCTTTATCGGACCTATGATGCCTATTCCACCTTCTACCTGAATTCCAGTGGCCTCATTTGTTGCCATCGCCTAGACAAATTGATGCCTTCACACTCAGCCCCAATGCCTGTGAAGAAGCTGCTAGTGGGAGCCCTGGTGACTTTGGGACTGTCAGAGCCAGAACCCAACTTACACCTATGTTCCAAGACCTGATCCAGGAACTGCGGTAGAGGCAGCACTGAAGACTTTGCTATATACACACAAGAGGAAGGGGTGGAGGGAGCCTAGAATTTCAGGAGCCAGCTTCCTCCCCTCAGTTTACTCTCATTTTTGCCATCTCATGCTGTGTAAAGCTGCTTTGTAATTTAACTTGTAAATAATAAAATCTCAGTGAATATATAAAAAAAAAAAAAGACAGTATGGTACTGGCACAAAATATTGCAGTTTAAAGAATAATTTTAATGGAAATACTTTTCTGAGAATATTCCTGCACAGAAAACGATGTACAAAATTTTAGTGAAACTAGATGCCACTAGGAAGAGTAAGATATTCATTTATATGTACCTTTTAGTCACAAAATATTAACTGATATCAAGTGATATTCCACCTACCAGATATACAGAGATTGTAGAACATTGATGTGAACAGCAAGTATTCAAAACTGCAAGACAGAGAAAATATTGAGACAACACAGAGACATTCTGTGTCCTATACCTGGGGTCAGGAGCAGAGAACAAGGAGAATGGGCATTTCCAACACTTTCAGACATGCTCCTTGATAGTAACCCTATAAGGAGAAATTCTGTGGAGCATTTCAAGGGAACTACAGAGAAAGCTACCTTCGTTTCCCTATACCCTTCCAGGAAGAGAGATTCTAAATAAGTGTTTAGACCTATGAAATGATCAAATATGCACATGTAGACATATACACAGGCTTGGGTATGCATTTGTGTGCACATGTTTGTATGTGTGAGGTATATAGATGAAACAAAGAAAAAGGAAATAGATGATGTAGATAAAAATTAGAATCTATGCACTTCGAGTAATTGTCCTTATCATTTATTCTTATATTCTAACATTACCAAAGATAGCAGGCATTTTACTTGATTCAAGGTCTAAGTGCTATTATTTCAGATGTGAATCCTCTCACATTCAGCTCTGGGTTTGAGTTAAGGAGAAATTATTGAGTCTCAAAATGATGCTTTCCTTTTTGTTTTCCTTTTCATATTTCTAGCTACTGCTTCAACTTAGTCACTTCTGGATTCCACAGAGAAGCTCACATAAGAAGAAACACATTCTGAAAATACTTCTTCATCTTCATCTCTTCACGATAGCTCAGTTTCTATTTCCTTTTCATGTGTGACACTTTATAGCTGAGTTCTTTAGTGAAATTTCACTTTGATTCCAACATTACAATTTCCTTGACAGTTTACCACTTTTATCTTCTTGAAGAAAGTATATACTGCCACCAAATAAAATTGTTAGTAAGTCACTGTGTTACTTTATCTCCTGCATAGCCATCGATGGGTTATATCTTTTCATCTTATCCAGTCATGAAAGTTTATTCTACATTTTATAAACAAATGAAAAGTGAGAACAAAACTGAAATTTCAAAATAACAACACCTGACAATTTTAAAGATGGGAACTCTATTGCATTTCCAAGTGAAGTCCTATATATTATAGAAAATATGTAGCCAATTATAACATTCAAATTTTTATCTATACTCTGATTCACCCCTTCCAAAAATAAAAAAAAAAGTGAGAACTAAAGATTATAAAGATGGTTCCAGTGAAATATCACCATTTGACATTTTAAGATTTTCTTAATGCCAGTGTTGACCATTTAAAAAGAAAATTTTATCAGTCAAGCTAGACTGGGTTTGATGATATAATTAACAACCTCAAACTTCAAATGGCTTATAATAGTATATTAGTTTCCTATTGCTCCTTTAATAATCACTACACACTTAGTGGCTTAAAACAATACAAACTTATTATCCTAGGGTCTGAGGTCAGAAGTCTAAAATGAGCTTCACTGAGCTCAAATTCTTTTGGAAGCTCTAGGAAAAACTCAATTTCCTGGTTTATTTCAACATTTAGAGGCTATATGAATTCCTTAACTCCTTCCTATATATTCAAACCCAGCAATCACATCACTACAACCTCTTCTTGCATAGACATATTAAGGACACTTGTCATTATAATAGACCCATCCAGATACTCCAAGATAATATTTCCATGCTGAGGTCTTTACCTTAATCATATTTGTATAACACCTTTGGCCATCTAAGGTAACATATTCACAGGTTGCAGCTTAGGACATGGGCATCTTTGGGAAGACATTATCACAAATAGCTAAAACTTATTTCTTGCTCCATGTATGTGCTCACCAACAATCTGCAGGGCTCACTATAAGTCAGTCAAATAACCTAGTCTTAGAGTAGCTCCTATCTTGAGCAATGCTGCCACAACAACCTAGGGGAGAGAACTCTCAGAAGCAAGTAAATGCTTGGCCTTGAAGAGATACAAGTCACTCTCATTTATAATTCACTAGTCAGAACCAAACCTATGGTCTAACCCAGTGTCCTAGTGTTACCCACCATGTGAAAAGATGCCAGAAAATGAAATACTTCATGAATTCTATTCCTATTATAGCCCTTGTGTTGTTCCCCAGTATTCAGATTACTTTCACCTCCCCATGCAAATTATATTTTTTCCTCACCAAGACAACCTGTGCTTGCTGTCAGTGCTCTTTACCACATATTACCAATTCCTCACCATCCACATATCATTTACGTGCCTCTCATGATTGCACTAAGTCAGAACTACATAGAGAAAGGAATTTTAGAAAATGTACTTTTAGGCTTTGCTTATGCAATAAAGAGGAAAGCTTAGAAGAAGTGGGCAGTGGTGGTGAAGTAACAAAAAGACTAAGGTGTTCCAATAAAATGCTCTTATCACATGTTTATTATAAACTGTCTTCTCTTTCAATTATTAAATTTACTCTCAAAACAGTTTTGTAATAGTTTGATACTATCTTTCTGACAGAGTTGAGTAGTCTGCCTAAATAATCAGTAATTGTTGGCATCAGAAGCCAAGTCTTCTTTTATTGTAAAGTCCATAGACATTTACTATTTTTCTTCCACTGTATTTATAAGTTCTGGAGAGATTCAATCACTGATACCAGTCACAGAGTCAGAATTCATGATGAAAAGATGGTATTAAGGTTATAATCCTATGAGGGGTGACCATCACTGCCCACTGACAAAGCACAGTATGTGGTAGCAAAACTCTAAACATGGAGGCATAAAACTTGGATTGTATTCCCAGCTCTGCCAGTACATTTAAGTAAAAAGATGTGTCTCCACATCTTTTATTCCCTTATATAAAAAAGTGGGTAATATCATTGTCTGCCTATGTTGCAATAACCTAAAGGAAACCATTAATTGGTTCATTTAGGCATAAACATTGATTCATATAGTCATTTAACAAATAACTATTGTCTATTATCTAATGAACATTCAAAATTATGTTAAAAAATCCTTTTGAAATAGAAAAATAAGTTAGTTCATTGATTGATTCCTCATATAAAATTTTATTAAGAATGTACTCCCTGTTAAAATTATGTTAGAGTCTCTCAATATTAGAAGCAGCAAATATATAACTCCTACCCCCAGAAAAGTTTTAGGTCCATTTCATACATGAGAAAAGTGATGACTTGTACAAAGATATAATTTTAGTACAGCTCTAAAACAAATGTTCACTTCTCCAGTTTTATTTATCTTTATTAATTATAGTAAACTGAATATATAAACTGAATAATGTGTTCATTCAGTATATAAACTGAATAATGTGTTCACAGAAATCTCTATAGTCCCAAATTCTATGTTGATACTGAGCATTGATTTAGACAACATATTTCAAAAAAAAAGTTCATTAATTCATGTAGCAATATAGATTCCAATCAAGAAAATTAATACAGTAATGGATTTAATGACAATTCTGCTTCTATTGCGCTAACTTTTGAAATATAAACATGGGTTTGCTCATTGTATTTTTCCCGTTCCCTCATTCCATGCAGACTGTCAGACCCACTATTTCCTTACCTTGTTGCCTTTTTGTACATGGAAAACTAAAGCGGATTCTACCTTTTGAAAATTCTAAAATCACTGATGGCATAATGGTAAGTATCCCAGAGCAGGAAAGGATAGAGAAAAAGAGATATTCCATCATACAGAAAAGGGGCATGAGGTTTGGGAATCTAAGCACTGTCTAAAGTGTATTAACTTGAAGCATGGCCAGAACTCAGAGATAACTGCGTGGTGCTATTAGGGTGAGTTGGAGCCAATTCACATCATTGCCAGCTAGAATATCAGGCATTATGTAGTGAAATTTTAATACCTTTTGACGCAGTGTCATTATTTCTGTGTTTGAAAGAAATTAATACTAAATTGTTTATATCTTGATAATGAAATCAATAATGTATTTGGTCACTATGTGCAGAAAAGACCAAATAAAGCCCAGGAGAATTTGTACCCACATACATTACAATAAGCAACCATTTTCTATTAAAAAAAAAAACAACAACAACAACTTTTGTTTTAAAGCATATTTACTAACACATTTCAAAGACCTTTTGAACAACATATTAGCACTGTGGTATTAAATTATTATTTTGCATTGTAAGATGGTGCTGAAAAAATATCTTTAGTGTTATCAATAGATCTTATAATTATTTAAAGTTATGGGACTCTAGGGAAAATATTTGGTTAGTTTAGAAGGGCTACTAAAAATTCTTCTGCTAGCAAAGACTTAAGTACTTTTCCAACAGAAGGAAATATTTTTATAAAAATAGTCTTGGCTCAATACTAATCACATTAATGCAATTTTTAAGAATTTTATAAAGGAATTGAAATACATTATATCATTTTAATGAGTTATAATAACTAAATGTTGTCTACATTCATGTAGTACTGATTTTTTGGATAATGTATGTTAATTTTATCAGCTTGTGATAATATATACATTATATTATACTATATATTATATATAAAATGATATATATTAATTTTTATTATATTTATATTTATTATTCTAATTTGTTCATAAAGTTAATTATATAAATCATTTTACTGATTTTTTATTTTATGTAGTCCTAAATAATGTTAATTATTGCACTGTTAGCAAGCGATAAAAATAACAGTATTACTATTTTGCTCTCCTATTGCAATCACTTCTTTCAACCTTGCCAAACTCCTCCGTGCCCCCCAAAACAGCAGAAAAATCAACAGGACCAACAAAACAACCTGAAAGACTGATAACTATTAAGACAATGGTGTCTCAGAAGCAGTGACCCCAAGGGTACTTCAAGTTTTAATGGAAAGACACAAGCAAGCAAAAGGAAAAAGTCAACCAAGACTGAGAAGTTCTCTGTCAGCCCAAGAGATAAAAGGAGATTACAGTAGATTTTTAAAATATTACAATTCTTGCATACCAGCGATTAAAATTGCAAATTCATATCTTTTACTCCTTGATATTTCTCTTGTCCATATTAAGCTTGTGTTATCTCTTCACTGTCCTCTGGTGTATACTACTTAAAGTTTGAGTGAATAAACGTTTTTCCATTCTGTCTTCCTCAGTGAACAAAATAATCCCCTCCAGATTTCTTATGTTTGTCTGATAGTTTCCTAAGTTGTAGCAGTTCTTTTCTTTTCTTTTTTTTTTAGATTTGATTTACTTGAGAGAGAGAGAGAGAGAGAGAACATGAGAGGGGAGAAGGTCAGAGGGAGAAGCAGACTTCTCATGGAGCTGGGAGCCTGATGTGGGACTCAATACTGGGACTCCAGGATCATGACCTGAGCAGAAGGCACTTAACCAACTGAGCCACCCAGGCACCCAAGATGTAGCAATTTCTATACTGTATTTAAATTATGTGTATTTCCATTTTACCTCTTAATAGATTTCCATGTTCTTAAATGAAGAGAACTTCTTTATATTAATATTCTTATTAGTGCCCACCATGAGTTTTGTGCTTAGCATTTTCCATTGTAAATATTTCAAACTTTTGTCATAACTCTTAAGTTTATAACCTTACTTTGAACAGCATTCAACACTGTTCTTTTGATTTGTTCAACTCATAATCCACCCCCCCTACCATGAATCCTAGAAACATCTGTTTAGGTTCTCATAACTTTTACAATCCTCATTTTCTGCTCCTTTCAACAGTTATTACTTCCAATCTATAAATGCTTCCTTATAATTATAAAATTGGTCCATTTATGTTCTTGTACCATAAGCTTTATATGAACCATAGCATAGACTCCCACAATCTCATTTACCATGGGTAATTTCAAATACTGTTTGAGTTCACATCTTGAATTTAACCTTTGAATTTTTCTTTCCACTTCCTTAGTATGCACTTTCCTTTCTACTTCCTTAGTATGTTCTCTGGTTTATTAAAGCCACCCTCCACCTGGTCTCCCTGTCTCCTCTCTCTTCCTCTTTCTCTCTGAGGAAGTGGGGGCAGGGGAGGTCAATGTAAATATTAAATGGGAACTAATAATGAGAAACATGTAAGTAATAAAATTTCATATATTTTTCAAAAGCAGACCTATAGGATATATTTTGTAGTGTATGAAAATAAATAACAACAACAACAAAAAGTCTAACCTATGAATAATGGTGACTTTCACTAAGAGGGAAATGCAAGAGAAGGAGCAGGTTTATGTTGAGTATACAGTTCACTTATAACACAAAAAGACAACTTTATTATAGAGATTCACTTCATGGACAGCATATACAACTGGAACTAGCAAATAAAAGATTTATACTTTTATATAGTGTATGTTTGTGTGTGTGTGTGTGTGTGTGTGCACACGCACACATGTGTGTAAGGAGAGAAAGACTGGTCAGATCTGAAAATTTAGTACATTAATATGTAGATAACATTTAAAGCCAATGAACTAAAGAAGATTATTTAAGAAGTGAGTAAAGATGGAAAAAGGAAGAAAACCAAGAAAGAAGCATTGAGTATCCCAACATTTATTGGCAGGAAATAAAGTAGTGAGTGTTTAGGAAAATATAATTTAAAACTAAATATCCTGCCAACCCAGAAAACTTCTCCACAAAGGAAAAGACAAAGAAAACAGTTTTATTATTAAATAAGCATTAAACTAGAATGTGATGTACACCATAGGCAATCCACTAAAGGATCATAAAGACAGAAAGAAATCTCACCCTATTTTATAGCCAAGTAGATACAGTTCATCATATACATGTAAGATAAATAATAGCTAGCCCTCAAGTAAGAGTATTTGATAGTACCCTTTGTTGTACATAGTTCCTTCTAGATTTACTTGATAACTGAGGTGACTGTTATCTAATTGGCTTTATCCAAAGGAAAAAGAAACTTCTCAAATATTTACTTTAGGAAGTAGGTTTTCAACTTGGAGCATAGTACCCACTGAAGTTAGGCTCCTACCCTCCCATAGAAACTGGCAGATATTCAGTATTCAATATTTCAAAGAGATGGTTCTCTGCTCATTGAATAAGATATTCCTGATTCTTAAAACTGTCAAGATCCACTAAAAAAAGAGTTACATGCATTTCAAAGAAACAGAGAAAGAGCTTACAAGTACATGTTTTTTGATAATGTCTTTAGAAAAGCATGAAGTTAAGAAGACTCCTTTCTTCACCAAAGAAAATTACCTTTTTTTATTCAAGTTGTATTTATCTTTACATGAGAAAGGAGAAATATTAGAAGCACACTGTGCCTTAGAAGGAAAGCGGGGGGGAAAAGCAAAACAAGAAAGCTTACACCGTCCTTTTTGAAAGTTATGTCACATTTTGCTTAGAGGTTGATCAAGGAAGAATGGAAGACCGATTATTAAATCTGGCGACAGAGTAGACATGTGACCTTAATACTAAAAGAAAGTGTCAATTGGGATGGTAGATAGGAGTAAAAGCCTTGACAAGAGTATATTCAGGAAAGAAGGAGAGAAGGTAAAGGAAAATGCAAATTAGGCTTCTCTTTTGAGAGTTTGCTATAAATGGAAGAATAAATTACTACAAGGTATGGCCACTATATTTGTTGCTTATAGGAATATAATAGAATGTGAAATATTGATATTTCATGACACAGCAAAGATAATCACAGTAAAAGTACTCTTGCATAAGTGAAAATATAGAGATGTCGATTTTCAACCTTAGGTGGAAGAAATGACAGATTTTGTGGCAGATAACGTTTTCTTCTGATTATTTTTTTCATTAAATAAAAAACAGGGCCATTAAAACTGAGAAGGAAAGAGATTTGAGGACAAAGAGATGTGAAATAAGTAACTCAGTATGGGAGAGGAGCAGAAAACAGACTAAAGCACTAAGGGCATTAGCAGAGATCCTATTTAGAGATGGGCTATGGTCAGAAATTTAGAGTGACAGGGGTCAGCATGGATATATGTTTTTCTACTTACATGAATGTGCTATGGCACTAGTATAGAATCTTTGACATGTTCTACTTAACTCAATTTGGGTAAGGCAAGTACAACTAATGAGAAAGGATATGGGAGCTGGGGTGTCTGCTTAACAACAACTATATTTATTATGGACAGTCAGTTTTAAGAGTTTTAATTCCACATGAATGGGAAACAAGACTGTTAATGGAGAGTGAGTAAGAAGATAAAATAAGGGTAGGGTTTTTCAGATTAAAAGAGCCCATTTGAGCTTAATGATTATGGATTTAAATGGAGACTGGTCACCATAGTTCTCTTATTTTTCTCCAACTATAACCAGGTGAGCGCATTCAGGCATGGAGTAGAAAGAGACTTGGATTTAACTCAGCTTATATTTAGCCAAGCAATTAAGATAAAGGAAGACAAGAGAATGTGGCACAAATAGCAGGTAGTGATTAGAATGATTTAACATGAATACAAGTTATGAAAGAAAAGGAATCAAGATCTAAGGAGTTTGAGGAAAAGTGAAATTGGGATGGGAGGAGGAGACAAGAGATTATTAGATTAGGGATATTAGAAGAAGTGACCTAGAAAGATGGCAGGGGAGGGTCCAAGAAAAAAAAAAAGAGTTCTTGCTTTTGATATTGTGGAGTATTTATTCCTAGTGATTAAGACAAATGAATTCCCTTAGGAAATGTAGAAAACAAGACCATTGGTAAAGGGTGCCAAGAATAGTGAAGATATTAGAAGGATGATATACATGGATACTGAGATCACTGAAAAATATAAAAGTTGTATTAAAAGTGACAATAGAAGAATATCTGGGTGGCTCAGTTGGTTAGGTGTCTGACTCTTGGTTTTGGCTCAGGTCATTATCTCAGTGTTCTGAAATTGAGCCCCATGTCGGGTTTCATGCTCAGTGTGGAATCTGCTTGTCCCTCTCCCTCTGTTCCTCTCCTTGTTCTCTTTCACTCTCTCTCTCTTTCTCACAAGTAGCTAAAATCTTTAAAAAAGGAGTGACAGCATAATAGGAGATAAACTTTTCGGTAATGAGGAGATTTGACCAAGGTGACTACAACATGGAGGAATGATACAAAATGTATTAATAAAATATCATTAAGATATTTTAGTAAGATACACAAAGAAAAATTGTTAGAATATAAGTAGGCATATAAAAACATATAAAGTGGGATATTAAAAATTTTTTTCAATAATTAAGAGAACAAGCAGAAAAATCAAGAAAATATAGAATATTAAACATGATTAAATTTTGATGTAATGGACATACATAAAACAGTATAATGAAGTATTGTAGAGTATATATTATTTTCAAACACAGGTAACATTTATAAGGAATCATATAGTAGCCATAAACAAAAACCTTTTGAAGTTTAAACCATATAGAACATGTTTTCTGATATTGTAATATGAAATCAGTTACAAAATAGCAAATATTTATGTTTAAAAATTAGATATATGTATAAAAAATTCATTAATCAAAGAAAGCTGTAATCAAAACTAAATATATAACAAAACATAAGATATAAAAGTGGTGGCTGGCAGATAAAGCCAGCTTTACCCTGATAACAAAGCCAGATAAGGACACTATAAGAGAACTACAGACCAGTATCCATGATGAATACAGATGTAAAAATTCTCAACAAAATATGAGCAAACCAAATTCAAGAATATATTAAAAGAATTATACACTATGACCAAGTGGGATTGATCCCTGGGATGCCAGGATGAGTCAACATATGCCAATCAATAAATATAATACATCACATTGAAAGCACATGATCATCTCAATAGATGCAAAAAACAATTATCATTTAACAAAATATCTTTTCATGGTTGGAAAAAAGAAAAAAAAAAAAACCCTCCACAGATTGAGTATAGGAGTCAAACACCTCAATATATTAAGGCCACATGTGACAAACCCAAAGCTAATATTGTACTCAATGGAAAAAAATATAAATCTTTTTTTCTAAGATCAGGAACAAGACAAAGATGTTTGCTCTCAGGACTCTTATTCAATATAGCACTGGAAGTCCTAGCTAGAACAATTTTGCTGGACAGAGAAATAAAGACATCCCAAAAGGAAAGGAAGAGATAAAACTGTCTATTGGCAGATGATATTATTTTGGATATTAAAAACTATAAATACTCAGCTGAAAAACTGTTGAAACTAGTCAACAATTCAGTAATTGTGATAGAAAATCAACATACAAAAATTAGTTGCATTTCTATATAATAAAGTATCTAAAGAATAATTAAAGAGAACTATCTCATTCAAAACAGCATCAAAACAAAACACCAAAGAATAAATGTAACAAATGAAGTGAAAGATCTGTGCAAGAGAAACTACAGGACCTTACTGAAAGAAATCAAAGAAGACAAAAACAAATGGAAAAGCATTCCATGTGTATGGACCAGAAGAATTAATACTTCTTATTAAAATGTCATATTACTTAAGGCCATGTATAGATGCAATGCAATCCCTATCTAAATATCAATGACATTCTTAACAGAAATAGAAAAAGAAATCTTAAAATTTGTGTGGAACCACAAAAAAACTTGAAATAACCAAAGCATCCTAGAGGAAAAAAGAACAAGCCAGATGTATCACACTTCCTGCTTTTAAACTATATGACAAAGCTGTAGTAATAAAAAAACAGCATGGTATTGTTTAGACACAGACCAACAAAATGGAATAAAGGCCCAGAATTAAATCCTACATATGCAACCAACTAATATTCAACACGAAAACCAAGAACTCCCATTGGGGAAAGGATGGGGTCTTCAACAATTGGTCAAAGGAAAACTGGATAAATGCATGAAAAACAATAAAATTGGATCCCTATTTTATACCACTTACAAAAATTAACTTAAAATGGATCAAAGATTAAACATGAGATTTAATACCATAAAACTCCTAGAACAACACATAGGGAAGAAACTCAACACTTCTCAGCAATGATTTTTGTATATGACACCAAAATACAAATAACAAAAGCAAAAATCAACAAATGGGACTATATTAAACTTAGAAGCCTCTACACAGGAAAAGGAACAAGGAACCAAAAGAAAAGCAACCTGCAGAATAGGAGAAAATTTTGCAAAGACATATATTGGATAATTGGTTAATATCCAAAATACATAAGGAATTCACACAACTTGGTAATAATAAGAAACAAACAATCCAATTTTAAAAAATGGGCAGAGGAACGAAAATAGTTTTTCAAAGAAGACATCCAAATGACCAACAGATTTATAAAAAGATGCCCCACATCAGTAACCATGAGAGAAATATAAATGAAAACCACAATGAGATAGGACCTCACACATGTTAGAATGGCTATTAGCAAGAAGAGAAGAGATAACAAATGTTGACAAGGATGTAAAGAAAGGAAAACAGTTGTATGCTGTTGGTGGAATGATAAATTGGTTCAACCACTGTGGAAAGCAAAATGGAAGTTCCTCAGGAAATTACAAATAGATCCTATGATCCAGCAATTCCACATCTGGGTATATACAAAAGGAAATGAAAACAAGATATTGAAGAGAGATATGTACTCCCATGTTTATTCACAATAGCCAGGATATGGAAAAAACATAAGTGCCCATCAATAGATGTATGGGTAAAGAAGATGTAATTTTATTTATATATACACTGATACCCTTATACACACATCTATATGCACAGACATATACACATACATTTTTATATATACATATACATATATGTATATATATATACATATATATATACATATATACAAGATTGCCACTTGTAACAAACTTGAGAGCATTATTCTAGGTGAGGTAAATCAGATGGAAAAAAGCAAATGCTGCATGGTATCACTTATATGCAGAATTTTTAAAAAAGTTGAAGTCATAGAAACTGAGAGTAGGGGCACCTGGGTAGCTCAGTGGTTAAGCCTCTGCCTTCAGCTCAGGTCATGATCTCAGGGTCCTGGGATCGGGCCCTGCATCTGGCTCTCTGCTCAGCAGGGAACCTGCTTCCCCCTCTCTCTCTGCCTGCCTCTCTGCCTACTTGTAATCTCTCTCTCTGTCAAATAAATGAATAAAATCTTAAAAAAAAAAAAAAAAAGAAAGAAAGAAACTGAGAATAGAATGGTAGACACCGGGGGATAGGGGTAGGGGGATAGGACATATGTTATTTAATGGTACCAACTTGTAGTGAATAGTAAATAAATCCCTAGAGAGCTAATGCACATTATAGTGAATATAGACAACAATATTGTATTATAATCAAACTTGCTGGGACCAGAACTTAATTATTTCAGCCACTAAAAAAGATAATTATGTAATATAATAGAGATGTTAATTATTGCTGCAATAGCAATTATATTATAAATACAAATGTATCAAGTTAACATGCTGTACACTTCAAATTTATCCCATTATAGGTCAAAGATTATTAAAAAAAAAAAAACTTAGAGAAAAATGTATCATCTTTGTACCAATCAGAAATCAACCACCAAGAGAGAATCACTAGATTCTATATATTAAGAGAATTATTACAAAGATTTTACTTTATAGAATTACAGAAGCTAGTAAAGCTGTGTCTGGAAGACTGTCTCTGCATTCAGTGTTCTATAGAGCTTGCCATCATCAGGGAGGGCAGCCAACTGGGAAGGAAAGTTGGATGGAAGCTAGAAGAGAGTGAAAGCCAGCTGGAACTCACAAGCCTAGGAGACAATGAAACCCCTATCAGCTCTTGATGTCTCTGGCCATGGTTGCATGGGTGGCCTTGTAGAAACCAGGGCTCTCAGGAGCCTAAAAAGCTCAAGGAGTGACCAGGAGAGAGTGGAGCAGTTTCAGGCCCAGCCATTGCCCCACATTAGAGAACTGAGTCAGCAGCTCAGTGGTCAAAACATGAACAGCAGCGTTCTCAGACGAGCTGCTGCCTCACTACTGCCCACTAATCTTTGTTGTTGATGCTTTTGTTCTGTTTAGTTTTGAAGATTTTTCCAGTATTGAGATAGAATTGACATGTAACTTTGTATTAGTATAAGATGTACAACATAATGATATGTATATGTTGCTAAATGTTTACCACAATAAACTTAGTTGACCTCAGTCATCACATATAGTTACATCTTTCTTTTTGTGGTAAGAACTTTGAGGATCTTCTCTTAGAATCTTTGAAATATACAATACAGTATTGTTAACTATCGTCATCATGCTGTACATTACTTCTCCAGCATTTATCTTATAACCAGAAGTACCTTTTGACCACCTTCACCCCCTACAAACCTCTGACAGATACTAATAGGTTCTCTGTTTCTATAAGTTTTTAATTCCACATATAAATGAGATTGCCCTCTGAATCTTGTACAAGAATCTTTTGTGGACCACGCAAACTGAACATATACAAGGAAATGCTGGGCAGTGTTATTTAGTTTAGCCAAGTTGAAACATTATAAAGCAGCACATGGGGCACGAGGGTGGCTCAGTCAGTTGGGCAGCTGACTCTTAATTTCAGCTAGGGTCATGATCTCAGGGTCCTGGGATATGCCCTGCATCAGGCTCAATAGGCAACAGACAGTCTGCTTGAAGATTCTCTCCCTCTCCCTCACCCCTCCTCCCACTTACATACGGCCTTCCTTTCTCTCTAATAAATACATAGTCATAAAAAAGCCAACACAGCCTCAAATGCATATATTAATGACAAATAAATATAATTAATACACTAAACATCTATGTCATTACAAAGAAAAGCCATAACACCAAAAGAAGTTGAAAGAAGAATTATAAGAAAAAATGATGAAATAGAAAATATAAATTTAAAAGGAACAACAAAGGAAGGAGATTAACTTTCTTTGGAGACTTTTTAAAAAATTGACAAAGCACTGGAAAGATGCATCAAAAGAGGAGGAAACAAAAGAAGACTCAAAAATGAGTATCATAAATGAAAAAGAGGATCATTACTTAAGATGCATATATGTATGTATATGTGACATAAAGAGGATATAGAAGAGCAAATTTAAAATTTAAATAAAAGGACAAATTCTGAGGATGAATTTAATTCTCTAAACATATACAAAAAACTAGAAAAGCTGAATAGTCCTTTAATCATTAAAGTAAATGAGTTAGTAGTCAAAAATCCTCACAAAAAGAAAATTCTTATCTCAAATGCCTTCAGTGATTGGGTCTCCCAAGATCTTTCTGCAATTCTTTTTGCAGTAATTGCATTCCTAAGATTCTGATGCAAATAACTATAAGGATACATGTACAAACTGTATAATGTACAACATGGACAACAATGTTCATAGCAGCAGTATTTATAATGGCCCAAACTTGGAACAACATATATGTTCAGCTAAAATAAATAGAATGCATTAAAACTACTCCATCAACTGAATATTGCTAACCAAAAATGAACTATTAAAAAATAAATTATAGTATCATATAAGCAACTTGAATGAAACACATGAAATAATGTTGAGAAAAATAAGCAGAAAATAAGGAATATAATATTTTATTAGTTGGTCTCTTTATACAGTTTATTTTAGGAATACAAACCTGGAAGGATGATATTAAGAAAAATAAAAGTGTCTTTATCACAACAGGATTAACAGTGAGAAGTAGGGTTGTGGTTAGGGAGGGGTATATGGGAAGAGGGAGTTCTGGGATGCTGGCAAAGTCTTATTTCTGGTTCTAAATGTTTGTTTCTTGGGTTTTCTCTGTGCAGTTATTAATATGGAATATATTTTATTCATTGGTCTGAATGTAATAACTTAAAATAAATGAAGAAAAATTATTAAGCTCAAAGAAAGTCTACTCTATGAGTAATATAATATTTCAATTTGGAAAAATCAAATTACAGCCTTAAGATCAGCCATCTCTCAGAAAAACCATCTTCTACACAGCTGATTGAAAAGAAAAGTTAGTATTATTCTGATGAATTTGTACTGTTGACAACTAAGTCAGATGAGAAATCATTGATTTATTTTCAGTAGATCTGATCAAAGTATGTGATGGTTGTGCTCTATAGAAGCAATGACAAATCATCCAGCAGTAGTTATTACTGATCCTACTCACTCTTGCGTTCTCTTCATGAGAAGAGGTTACTCTTCCAAATTGGGTGGTTACATCTAAAAGAAGGTAAATTTATGGAGCTTTCCTGTGCTGTTTAGCAAATCTGCTGAGTAAAGGTGCAGATGGGAATTCCAAACTTAATCCACATGGGTACTGTGTCTCAGCTGAAAAAATAACAAAAATACTTGATATATAATCCCTCAGGGTGCAAGAGCAAATTGTATAGGAGATTGAACTGATTTTTGACCTGATAAGTTCAGTCTAATTACTAGACTTTTAGTGTTGTAAACGGAGATTCAAAAAGGTTTCCTAGGTCTCTATTATCGCAAACCCAGTGAACAGAAAAGATGAGTCTCGATTCTAGTTGCCTGATAGCCCAACTAGCATTTTCCTTTCATATTGCCTATACTCGCTGGACCAAAATTTAGAGAATCTGATGCTCACAAACATTTATATTTTTTCTTTCTACTTTTAAATTATATGCTTTAGATTTAATCCCTTACAAATTACTTATACACACTTTATTCTTCCAAGGGTCAGATTCCTGAATGGAGATGAAGACAATTCATTTCATACCCATCTCCTTCTGAAAATATTAACGTTATTGTAAACCACTAGCTAAGAAAATCCAGCTTAATTGCTTAGCATTGGATTATCACTTTCTAAATGTCCCTGGCAATTAAATATCCTGATTAAAAACAACCAGACTTATTACAACTTCTGAGCAGCTAATTTGAAAAAATTATAAAAATGTGATGGAACCCTTTAAATGGCATTTGTGTTATGTATGCAAGCATGCACATTGTCATTTCTGTATTTGGCTGCCGATTTTATAGAAAAATTTTAGTAACTGCCATATTTCAAAACAGCAACCGTACAGCCGATATCTTATTTCTCTACCAAGTTGCAGACTATGCATTATGCACAGTTGGACAAACCACCTAGGTCCCCAAATGTAGAGAACAATGTTCTTATCTCCCTGTGAATCATGCATTGAGAATGAGAACAGCAACTATTCACAGTATGTCTTTAGAAATTATGTCTGGGTATAATCAGTTAAATATTGAGTAGAAATGTGAATACAGGAGATGGAAATGTGAGATGCATTTGAATTGACTCTAAAAACTCATACAAAAAGATTGCTTCCAGGAGTCACCCCATTCTTGGAATGTGGTCCTCATAAATAAAACTAAAGCTTATTTTTTACTACATTTTCTCTACTGTCACTCCTTTCTCTATCCCATAAAACTTTTATCTATAAAACCTTAATTATCTGCAAAGACTTTACTGATGCTTTGGTTTAGTTCCCTTCTGGTGAACTGAGAAATCATCTGATTCTCTTTGTAGAGAATTTTAGAATATATCTGGTACTCATCTGATTCAATAAGAGTCAGCACACATGCACAAGACAATGAAAGAATGGAAATCTACATTGCATGTTAAAATGAAATGGTTTTTGATTGCAGCATGCTTTAAACATACTTTTTATGATTATAAAGTACTATAATACCGTTCAATGTACAAAATTTATGAAAATGAAATACTATTTTTAGGACCTAATTTCATTCTCTAGAAGCAACAACTTTTAGTACTTAGACAAATTTAATCTCAGTCTTATAACAGTAAAAAAGAGTCAACAATGAAATTGCCCTGGCACATGAATTCCTACTCCATTTCAGACCCAGTGTATCCATTTCAGTTAGGAGGCTGGAGGGAAGAAGGAAGAAGGTAGAGAAGGAGAAAAGAGAAGAAAACAGGTCAAGTTCCTGTTTGTATCAGGTTTACAGGAAGGATGAAAAAATCTGAAAAGATTAATATAGAATATTATGTCAAGTAGTAATAAGTATATTAAAAAATTAAGCAAGAGTTTAGAGAGTAAAAAGTAAGGCACTGGAAAGACATCAGAAATGCTATTGCTTAAAAAAAAAAAAAAAAAAAGAAAAGAAAAGCTATTGCTATTCTAGGTCGAGGTAAACTCTCCTGAAAAGTAGACATTAGAGGAGAGTACTGAATTCTTGAATGATCTGTGGGATGAACTCCTCTGTTTCCTGTTGGCATATGCAAATTCCTGAGATCTCTCTCCAAGGATGATGATTCAGAAGTATTTATGTGAGTTTCAGTAATCTACATTTTTAAAATGCTTCACTTGACTTCAAGTTATTACTGTTTACTGGACAGTGCTAGTCTAGTAGGAGCAGTCCCCATTTTTTTACATTTATTAGCCAGTTGACTGGGCTGGAGACAACAATGCCAAGAAAAAGAAACCAGATATTCCAAATTCAGAGGTTTTCTTTCATACTGCCAGTAGATAAAGTCATCCTAAAAAGTCTCCTTGGCACATTTCCAGAAATTTCAAACATGACATATAAATGACATTGACCTGGTCAAGTCAAAATAGTTTTTCTAATTAGTCTGTTCAAAACTTACTTCTTATCAATTTCTAACATCCAATAATAAAAAAGGAAATAAATAATAGGGATGGTTTATTTTTCTTTCAATCCTTTCAGTGCTGCCTAAAAGTACTATATATAAAAATCTATCCCAGTAAACATTTTCAAACTCAGGGTGCTCAAGTCCCAACATTCCTCTAACAAAGTCATTTTTCATATCTGAAGCCAATTATATTGTGCCAAATGAAATCACTGATGAATTAGAACTTTGACAGTCAAAATAAATTATAAAAACCTTAAGTTATCAGCATGACCTGGATTAACTATGCAGTTCATCTCTACTGGATTCTAGGTATGTACATTCTTAACGTGATTCAAGATAGGTGCTTAAAAGCTATGGTGGCCAGGGGTTTCAATGATAAGAATAACTTACTTATTTCTAACTTCAGCAATGCTGACATGTAGTGAAGCAAATAACCATTCATGAATTTACCAGTTTCTCAAAGCGTGAAATCAGAACAATGGGAAAGAGAAAGGGAAAGTTGCCCAGTTTAGGTCATGATAAGGGGTGCTCTTCATTTTTTTATTGATTCTTTCTTAACTCTTCATAGTTCTAGAAGAACTCAGAGCCAATAATGATAAGTATATTTAATAACATATGGGTTGGGGGAGAATCAACTAGGACCTGTCTCTTCCTTCTAAAAAATAAAAATTTTTTAAAATAAATTTAAAAATCAATTCACCTTTAAAATCTTCCTTGCAGTAATGCAGACTTGACTTCTTTATTCAACTCCCTAACTTATAATGCAGTTAATTTGCTATAGTAATATAATTTTACAGATGGATACATATTCAAATATCTGTCATTTATTTGTAAATAATAGTTTAAATAGATAAGACAATACACAGAAATCTGCTGCATTTCTATATACTGAAAATGAAATATCTGAAAAATAGAGAATTATACCATTCACAATAGCCCCCAAAATAATAAAATACCTATGTATAAATTTAACCATGTGAGAGATCTATACAATGAAAAATGACTTTACTGAAAGAATTTGAAGACACAAAAGGAATGACACCTGAATTCATGGATTAGAAGAGTTAATATTGTTAAAATGTGTTACCTGAAGCTACCCAAGAATTTACCATAATCCCTGTTAAAAGCCCAGTGGCATTTTTCACAGAAATAGGAAAAAAAAATCCTAAAATCTGTATGGAATCAAAAGACCCCAAACAGAAAAGGCAATCATAAAGAAAGAGAAAGGCGGGGTGAACCCACTAGAGACATCACCCTTCCTGATTTCAAACAGAATGGAAATGACATTAAAAAGAGACACAGAGCAATGGAACAGAATAGAGAACTCAGAATTAAACCTCCTATTATGGTCAACTAATATTTGATAAGGGAGCCAAGTAGGTCCAATGGAGAAAGTTTCCTCAATAGTGCTAAGAAAACTGGATAACCACATGCAGAACAATGGACCTGAACCCCTTCCTTACACCACTCAAAAAAATTAACTCAAATTAGAGCATAAACATCATAAACATAAGACTGAAACTATAAAACTACTGGAAAAAAACACAAGGGAAGATGCTTCTCAACACTGAGAAGCTCAAGCAACAAAAGAAAAAAAATCAACAAGTGAAAACATCAAACTTAAAGGTATTGACAAGGCAAAAGAATAAAAAAAAAATGAAAAGGCAACCTATGGAATGAGAGAAAATACTGACAAAACATGCATCAGATAAAGGCTTAATACTCAAAATATATAAAGAACTTATACAACTTAATAACAAACAATCCTATTAAAAAAACAGGCAGAGGAATTAACCATATGTTTCCAAAGAAGGTATCCAAATGACAGATACAAGAAAAAGTTGCTCTACATCACTAGTCATCAGGGAAATGTAAATCAAAGCTGCAAGATATTACCTAATATCTATTAGAATGGCTATCACCAAAAAGACAAGATAACAAGTATTGTTAGGGATGTGGGGAAAAAAGAATTTTTGTATACTCAGTGGAGTTATAAACTGGCTTATCCACTATGGAAAGCAATATGGAGAACCCTCAAAAAAACTTTTTTTTTTTTTTTTTTTTTTTTTTTAAATAGAACTACCGTACAATCCAGTAATCCCACTTCTGGGTTTGTATCCAAAGGAAATGAAAGCAACTTATCAAAGAGATATGTATGCACTCAAATGTTTATTGTGGCATTATTCACAATAGCCAAAACATAAAAACAACCTAGATGTCCATCAATGAATGAGTGAATAAAAAAGATATGGTGCACATGCATACACACACATATACAAATATATGTGTACTTACGTATGCCATACTGTCTTCATTCATAAATATATGCACACATGCTTGCACACACACACAAATGGAATACCACTTAGCCATGAGAAAAAAGTATACCCTGGTATTTGCAACAACATAGATGGAACTTGAGGATATTATGCTAAGTGAGGAAAGTCAGACAAAGAAAAATATTGTATGATATTCTTATATTTGGAATATAAAAAGAAACAAACTCAAAAAAAGAGTGGAATGGTGGTTACCAGGGGCTAGGGAGTGGGGGTATAGGAGAGAGGATTTTAAGTGCATGTTATCACAACTAAGTAGATAAATAAGTCTTGGATATCTGATACACAGTACAGTGACTACAGACATAAAACTCTTATAAACATTAAATTTGCTTAGAGAATAGATCTTAATTGTTCCCACACTAGAAGAAATGATAATTAACTGACACGACAGATGGGTTAGTTAACATTACAGTGGTAATCATACTTTGATATAAAAACATCAAATCAATCCATAGTACCCCTTAAACTTCTGTAAAGTTACATGCCAATTAAACCTAAATAAACACTCTCTACTTTGTAGCAGAATAATCATAAATATTAGATTTATAATCACTTTTCTAAATATATTACAGAAGTGCTACCTAAATAAAATAATAATAAAATAAAGAGTAAATAAGAATAAGCAATTGGTTAGTTCATTTCTGGAATAATAATTGGAAAAAGTTTTTCATAGGCAGACCTATTTAGAGACAACTGTGCTTCAGTATAAAGTAACTATTGCATTAATACTTTTAAATGCCAGTAGAAGCTATCCTGAAAGAAAGGCTACCTGCTGGTAAGATTTTATTGTTTGGAATAAATTTCTGTTTTAGTTGGAAGAGTAGTGAGTTTTTTTAGATGAATTATGGTTTAGTTGATTGCTCTGTGGCAAATACTGATTTAAACAAATTTTAGAAATAAATTTTCATATGAACTGAACTGCTTTTAATGCCAACTTTCATCTGATGATACTGAATTGTTTAATATCAATTTATTTAAAGAGTTACTGAATATACTCATCATCAGGGAAATGGAAATCAAAAATACAATGAAGTATCACCTCATACCTGTCAGAATGGCAAAAAACAAAAACAAAAATAAAAACCTCAAGAAACAAGCATTTTAAGGATGTGGAGAAAAGGAAACTCATGTGCTGTTGGTGGGAATGCAAACTGGTACAGTCACTCTGGAAAAGAGTATAGATTCCTCAAAAAATTAAAATAGAACTGTCCTGTGATCCAGTAATTGTACTACTGGGTATTTACCCAAAGAATATACAAAACTCTCATTCAAAGGGATATATGCACCCCTCTGTTTATTGCAGCATTATTTACAATAGCCAAATTATGGAAGCAACTCAAATGTCCATTGATAGATGAATAGATAAAGAAGATGTGGTACATAAATACAACAAAATACTGTTCAGACATAAAAAATGAAATCTTACCATTTGCAATGACATGGATGGAACTAGAATATAATGCTAAGCAAAATAAGTCAGAGAAATACAAATACCATGATTTCACTTGTACATGGAATTTAAGAAACTAGTAAGTGAAGAAAGGGAAAAAAAAAAAAAAGGAGAGAGAAACTAAAAAATGGACTCTTAACTATAGAGAACAAACTGAAGTTTACCAGAGGGGACGTGGGATGAAATAGGAGATGGGGATTAAGAGTACACCTACATTGATGAGCACTGAGGTAACACACGGGACTGTTGAATCCCTCCCTTCATTGTAAACCTGAAACTAATACAACACTGTATGTTAATTACACTAGAATTAAAATTAGATTAAAAGAAAAAGTCACTGAATAGAACATTTCAGTGATTCTGTATTTCTCAGGCAAGACATAGAAGAATGACTCTCACTTGGTAATCTAATAAACAAATTTACTTTTTCAAAGAATGGCATGCTCAAAAAAGGAATAAAACACTATCAAATCTCCCCCCTCCATATGGAAAGATTCTAATAAGGTTATTTCCAACTTAAATGTTCTGGAAATGGAAGAAACTAATGAAAACCTTCTGAATCAGCACAGGAAAATGCATTCCTCAAAATTAGCATGCAATTACAGAAGGCTCATTGACAAAAAGGAGAGTGAATAGTGTGAGATTTGACATAGGGATCTGTGGATAAATGATCAGAAGAGGTAAATTTATAAAAATCAATTCACCATCATTGGTATTTCAAAGCTCCAACTTGAAGCAACTGCAGAGTCTCACCCAGATTCTTCTTAAATATATGCATTCTTAATGAAAACAAAACAAAACAAAATATACAGACTGAAATAGGGCCCACACCAGCCATCATCAAAGTAGATAGAGAACAGCACAGAATTGTCCTGGAAAGGAAGACAAATGCAGGGTAACAGGATTTACCTGATTAAAATGCTTATTTAGGGGCACCTGGGTGGCTCAGTTGGTTAAAGCCTCTGCCTTCGGCTCAGGTCATAATCCCAGGGTCCTGGGATCCAGTCCTGCATCAGGGTTCTCTGCTCAGCAGGGAGCCTGCTTCCTCCTCTCTCTGCCTGCCTCTCTGCCTACTTGTGATCTCTGTCAAATAAATAAATAAATAAAATCTCAAAAAATAAAATAAAATGCTTATTTAGGTTTTGGACACTACACTTTTTAAAGGTTCTAGAAATAAAGACTTAAACCATATTGTAGCCATACACATGTTATTTATATCCACTGTGTTGTATTGGTATACATTATTTAACAGAGCAGTATCTATTAACTTTTCATCTCTATGCGGTTTCAGAGTACAAATAATAGTTTCTAACTAAGAAAATCCCTTTGGATATTGATAAAGAGAAGTCTCAAAAACAGAACAAGTGGGGCTCCTGGGTGGCTTAGTGGGTTTAAGCCTCTGCCTTTGGCTCAGGTCATGATCTCAGGTCCTGGGACTGAGCCCCACATCAGGCTATCTGCTCAGCAGGGAGCCTGTTTCTCCCTCTCTCTCTCTGCCTGCCTCTCTGCCTACTTGTAATCTCTGTCTGTCAAATAAATAAATAAAATTAAAAAAAAAAAAAACAGAACAAGTGAACAGATTTTGTACCCTATCCTGAGTTGACTAATTTGATAAACATTTCCCTAGAGCTTTGAATGAGGCCTTTCCTAATTAGGCATGCCACTGTTACATTTTTAAAATCAATTCTGATTTCCTTTAAAAATATTGCTTATATGTATTATACATCTCATGGCTCTCTTCTTTACTTACTCATGATATGAAACTAATCACTTTTTTTTTTGTTTATTGGGAAAAAAAATCACAGAACCTTCAAAGGGAGGTGCAAATCTTCTGATTCATGAACTCATTGAGTTTTCCTTTTCCTTCCCTTTTTTTTTTTTTTTACTTTATTTAAGCTTTATTTAAACTTATGATGTAACCCCACCACCCTCACCCACCCCCTCTTCCCCCCACCCCCCTCAGTTTGTTTTATGACATTAAGAGTCTCTTTTGGTTTTTCTCCCTCCCGATCCCATCTTCTTTCATTTTTACTTTTCCTACCACCTTAACTCCCACCCCCGTTGCATCTCCACTTCCTCATATCAGGGAGATCATGTGGTAGTTGTCTTTCTCCAGTTGACTTATTTCGCTAAGCATAATACGCTCTAGTTCCATCCATGTC
>ML102993.1:0-23059 GCA_003697995.1 Taxidea taxus jeffersonii
AAAAAAAAAAAGATTTCCAATCTTTAATGAAAGTAAAGCCTAATAAAACACTATACTAGGTTTTAGTTTTAAGTCACAGAAGTTAATTACGATTAACTCTGGATAGTGCCATTTAAAAGAATCTTTTCTCATCATAGGTAAAAATGGCCATCCGATTTTAAACAGCATTTCTGGGGTGCCTGAGTGGCTCAGTTGTTAAGCATCTGCTTTCCGCTGTGGTCATGATTCCGGGGTCCTGGGATCGAGACCAGCGCTGGGCTCCCTGCTCAGCCTGCATCTCCCTCTCCCACTCCCCCTGCTTGTATTCCCTCTCGCTGTCTCTCTCTCTATCAAATAAATAAATAAAACATTTAAAAATAAATAAATAAGCTGCACTTCTCTTATCATTAGTGAGGGTACACACTTCTAGATGTTTATGAGCTATTTGTATTTCCTTTCGCATAGGTCATTTAGCTTTAAGATTAGAACACTTGTGGGAGGATCCCAGAAGGGGACATTCCTGGCTGCATCTCTCCATCAGCGGCCAGCTAAAGGCGCCTAAAGTATCCTGCCCACAGCCGTGGGCTCAACGAACTGAATAGTCGGACTCCTCGCACTGGTCTGGCCCTGTGCCTCCCAGAGCATGCCTGCCTTCCATTATGTGCTCAATTCAATGGAATAAAAGTGGCTGGGAGCATAGCATTGTGGGCTTCCATATTTATTCTCTTTCTGTGACAGCCGCATCCAATTTTCTCAGCTGAGAAGTCAAAGGGGTTACAAATTCCACTCAGGACCTGGAAATCCAGCTGGGCTGTTTGAGCTTCTTTCTGCTTCTCCGTGAATAACGATTCTAGGGAGAGGGCCTACACCAACAAGGCTGCTAATGGTGGGCAAGGCAGATGGGTCCTCAAACTCAGCTGGCAGAGGAGACCCTGGCTTTGCCTGGCTTACTCCCGTGCAAAAACTTGTTTCTGCCAGAAGAAACCCTGTGATGAGATATGTGCTGAAGTGAAACAGAGAACAGAAGTGTTGAGTCAGAAGGCATGATCTGGCTCTGCGGCTTCTCCGAACCTCACCATGCTCTGTGGCCCGGGCACCGTCCCGACATGTGCAGGGATTCGAATGACAGCAACCAACTCTCTCCCGCCATCTGCATTCTACCAGCAAAATGAAACAACACTGTTACTTTCGAAAGCATTTAGAAATTCCTTTTAAATAAAATAGTTCAGAAAGGTAATGGAGAGGGTAATTCTTTCTCTCTCTCTCTTTTTTTTAAAGATTTTATTTATTTATATATTATGTCAGAGAGAGCTCAAGAGAGCACAAGCAGGGGGAGCAGCAGGCAGAGAGAGAAGCAGACTTCCTGCTGAGATGCGGGATCTCCATCCCATGACTCTGGGATCATAGCCTAAGCCAAAGGCAGACGTTTAACCAACTGAGCCACCCAGGCGTCCCTGGAGGGGGAGATTCTAATGAGGGTTCTCTGCAAAAACTGCCCAGTGGCCAGTGCCCCCCGATTTGAAATCAAGGAAACATTATTAGCAGGAGTGCTGTCCAGTCAACACCACTGGGGCACGAATAATCGAGGAGTGTCCTTGATCTGTGAAAAGGGCCTTGTCCTTGCGGATGTCCCTGTCTGGATGGCAGTCGCAGGCAAAGACAGCTGGCTGTGAAGCTCTGCTAGGCCACCAACAAATGTGCGTTAAGGGCACACGGCATCACCATGGTTTGCGTGACTTCCTGATTGCATTTTTCTACTCCTATGTAGCATGCCCACCAACCACGGGAAGCCACGGCGGGGGCGGGGACACCCACAGATGGAAGCAAGAACAGGCATGTAAAAACGCATCCCAAACACAATGCCCAGCTGAAGATGACCAGACCCCTAGGAACGTTTTGGTGGTAAACGTGTTCATGTTTGTGTCGAAAGAAACCACACACCCTACCCTAAAAGGCCAATATCAACAACCAAAAAGTCAACAGAAAACAGCACAACGTAACATAGCAAGCATAATGTGACCTGATTTGGCTCAGTAGGGAACAGCATGGAATGGTGCGTGGCAAACGTCAGAACTCTTGCATCTTGCCAACGTTGAGAAAACAATTCTCAAAGACTGAGGCAAACCCAGAAATGTCTGTGTTCTCTCTTCCCGCCCCTGCCCCCAAACCACCCCTGCGGTTGTTTCCCACAACACGGATTCATTCACTGATCCATTCTTTACAGAAGCAGTGTCCTCTTCCCCTCTCTCTCTACTCCCCACCCCCAATATATACTAGCCAAAGAAAAATGATCGGAATTAGAGGCAATATTTGTTGAGTGCTGACTGCATCCACTGTACCAGGAGGCTTGGAGATGAGGAGTAACAGAACAGTCACAGTCCTGGCCCTCGGGAGCCAGGAAGGTCTGGGAACAGAGCGACAATCACAAGTAAGACGGGGTTGCGGGGTTGTGGGGGGGCACCAAGTCCCCATCCCTGTTAAATTCTAGGCACCAGCTGCTGCTAAAATCTCTACCTGTTTGGTCAGCCTGTTGAACAAACAGAACTTGGGATAATTTGTATGCACAGAAGTAAACTTTCCTTGACCCATGAAACCTCCTCTGACTTAAACAAACAAACAGGTTTTTTATTGAAACAAAACATAGAGAAAAATGCACAAATCTTAAGTATACAGCTTGACTGAACTTTTTACAGTTGTATACACCCCCAAAATCATCACCCAGATCAAGAACCATTTAGCTGTGAAGCACAGCAAATCGATATGCTACAGAAAAAGGGAGGAATAGAATCTGGTTGGATCTCTAACGTGCCTTTTAAAAGCTGTGTTATTGTTGTTGATTTTATTTCAATGTTCAGAGAGACTTTATTTATTTTTTTTTGTGAACAGAAGGGGTACAAAAGTACGTCCACTCAAGCAGGAGCTAGGTACACAGACACTCATTCGCAATAGAATTTTCTACTTGTTTCAGAGTCTTTCCGGACCTCTAACATTTAAGAGATGTTTTGGAAAACATTCAGGCTCCCACCTACTGCTGCCACATATTTGCATCCCTTACGTTTAAGAACAGGGTGTGAAAGCAGTTTAACTTTTATATGTAATCCGAGTGCCTTCTCTTGCAAAATGCTACAAACTTAGTTCCCGCCAACTTTTTTTTTTTTTTTTTTTGGAGAGCCTTTTTTTTCCCATGGTAGAACAGCAACAGCAGACAATATTATTTCCAGGTCTTCAATTCTCCTTTTCCAGCTCTATCTTAGAATTCATCTCTCTTTAAAAAAAAAATATTTTATTTATTTATTTGTCAGAGAGAGAGAGAGTACAAGCAGGGGGAGCGGCAGGCAGAGGCAGTAGGAGAAAGAAGCAGGCTCCATGCTGAGCGGGGACCCTAATGTGGGATTTGATCCCAGGACCCTGGGATCATGACCTGAACTGAAGGCAGACGCTTAACTGACTGAGCCACCCAGGCATCCTTTGTCTTGGAATTCAAATGAACAGAACAAAAAAATAAAACTTGAGGGGTGCCTGGCTGACTGAGTTGGAGGAGCATATGACTCTTGATCTTGGGGTCATGAGTTTGCGCCCCAAGCCTCCCATTTAAGAGCTTACTTAAATGAATAAAACTTAAAAAAAAAGTATGGGGATTGAGCCCCACATTGGGCTCCCTGCTCAGTAGGGAGCCTGCTTCTCCCTCTGTCCTTCCCCCTGCTCATATTCTCTCCCTCTCTCTCTCAAATAAATAAATAAAATCTAAAAAAAGGAAAAACTTAAAAAAAAAAACCCTTGGTATTTTTAAAAAAGAAAAACCAACCAAACACACCCTCAGTTTGGAACATGATCCATGTATCCAAACTGAACAGCCAGCTTTCTCCCAGAGCTGTGGATAATTTAAGATGATCTAATGTTAACCATATGATTCTTTATGTTGGTCAAGGATTAAGAAGAGCTCAGATCTTAAGCACTTACTATCTTATACCACAGAACACAGGAGAACTTTAATTAGCATATCAGTTCATGTAGTAGCTACAACTTTCTGCCAGTTTAGGCTACCTTACAGAATGTTTTTTTCTTTTTTAAAGTTTATTTATTTATTTATTTAAGATTTTATTTATTTATTTGTCAGAGAGACAAAGAAAGAGAGTGCACACACATGCACAAGCAGGGGGAGTGGCAGGCAGAGGGAGAAGCAGGCTCCCCACTGAGCAAGGGATCATGACCTGAGCCGAAGGCAGACGCTTAACCGACTGAGCCACCCAGGCCTCCCTATTTATTAGTTTTTAATAATCTCTACACCCATCATGGGACTTGAACTCACAACTCCACGATCAAGAGTCACATGCTCTTCTGACTGAGCCAGCCAGACACCCCCAGAATGTGTTTAATAAATGCTATGTTTGGGGGCACCTAGGTGGCTTAGTGGGTTAAGCCTCTACCTTTGGCTCAGGTCATGATCTCAGGATCCTGGGATCGAGCCCTGCATTAGGCTCTCCGCTCAGCCTGTTCCCCCCCAACGCCTGCCTACTTGTGATCTCTCTCTCTCTCTCTGTCAAATAAATAAATACAATCTTTAAATAAAATAAAATAAAATAAATGTTATGTGTGTGTTTTTTTAAACATTTTATTTTATTTATTTGACAGAGATCACCAGGAGGCAGAGAGAGAGAGAGGAGGAAGCAGGCTCCCAGCTGAGCAGAGAGCTGGATGCGGGGCTCAATCCCAGGACTCCAGGATTGTGACCTGAGCTGAAGGCAGAGGCTTTAACCCACTGAGCCACCCAGGCACCACAATAAATGTTATATTTTGATAAACATGAAAATTATGATAAACAGGATATTAAATGAAGCATATAAAAGCAAATATGCAGTCCCTACAGTGATGCATTACAGACTAGACATGTTGCTGATTAAATCATCTGAAGCTAATTTAATTTTAGCTCTGTCAGCTACATTTCTTAGTTTATACATTTTTTTCAAACTGTGCCAAACTTTTAAAATTTATGGGTTTAAAATCAGAAAAAATGGAGGACTAGGCTGAAAGGGGATCCCAAAGATTGTCTTCCATTTTCCCCATAGCACTTTGTCACTAACATGCTTGGGGGACACACAGAATCACTCTACCTAAAATAAAAGGTTCGCGGGTCCTCCCTTATTACAGTTAAATCAATTAGCTATCCTAACCCCTTAGTAGCATAAGTGATCAGATCTCTGCGTACTGCTGCCAGCGTCTGATTATCCTTCCCACTGCACACATTGAGTAGGAAGTCAATCCTGAGTGAGCACCTGAGTGCAAATTCAAAGATGTCCTTCAGATCCTGGGAAAGATGCATTCAAGCTCAATTGTTCCCGGGACCCCGAGAAAATCATTTCTTTATACTATGGCAAACAAACAAACAAGTGTTGCTACTTAATGTCTGCCCGGTGCTCTGAGAGCTGTAAAGGGAAGGTGCCATCTAATTACTAAGTTTTGTCATCGTGCCAAAATGGTGACAACTCCAATTCCAGTTTGCGCCCTCAGCCAGCTGAATCAAAGAATTCTCCATAGTTACAACAGTAGCCACTGACTGAGTCAGTTACTTGAAGCTTTGGCGTGAAGTGTTAAAATTTTTAAAAAATTAAAAAAAAGGAAACAACAAATGAAAAACCTCACTGAATCCCAGGCCTCGAAACTGAGAGAAGTTGTCCCAAATTTAGAAAACACTTGGACAGGGTTTTTGTACTCTTTTCACGTCCCTCCCAGAAGAGGGAAGACCTGTGTCTAGTGTTACTGACATCTTTAGGAATGATTGGTATTCGGGAAAACAGCAGGATCACATGATGTAGAGATCTGATTTTTGTCTCCTAACCATCTTTCTTCCAGGGTGTGAAGAGTTAATTCTGGCTATTTTCTAAACCTTTAACCCTACCCTGTTGGCAGAAAAGAGAAGCTGGCTGTGAGTTCAGCAACAGGGCCAGGGCCGGTCCCTCAGACTCCTCTGGGTCTGGGATTATGTAAGAAATGTAAATGCTCTGGTTCGTCCATATAGAACTTTCCAGAAAAGCCTGGCTCAGCCCCAGTACCTTTTCAAAATAGGAATCACCTTCAGACTCTGGCTCAGTAAGGCTTTAGACAGCAGAGTCCCAGGCCCGATGTGCAGTTACAAACCAGTTTTGAGTAAGATTGATCTTGACCCCTGCTTCCCTCTTGAAATATTTATCAAGATATGACAAACCTAAGAGGATGACCTTTGCCGGCAGAAAGAACCACAGCCTGAGGCTATGGAGAGGAGTTAGGGGGGAGTTAGCCTTCCATTCCAGGGTGGTGAAAGCCTGGAATGTAGCCAGCCTTTGTCAGCCCCACAGTCTGTGCTTACTTCCCTCGGAAAAGAGAATTGAAACTGGCTAAGAATATTCTTTCTCCACTCAGTACTGATGTTCTGGAAGGAGGTCTAGGTGCAGTAACTGTCCCATCCCACAAACACAAAATAGTACTTGATGAAACTGGTATGTAGGAGCCTCACTTGACACCAACAACCTTCCGTCCTCCCCTCTCTCCGAGTGTTCCGCCTTTCCTGCCTCCCCTACCTCCCTGCCAGCAGTGGACGAGTCCTTGTTTCCGGTAGTGTGTTTTCCTTCCTTCACACCCTCCCACTCTCTTCTTGCCCTGGGTCTCGCTCCTCTTCTCTCAGCCCGGCCCCTCCATGCCCAAGTCGTCAGCTTCTGCTCAAGGACTCTCATTTGGAAGAAGCACTGAGTGGGCTGCTCCATGGAGAAAGGGTAATGGGGAAGTAGCCACTAGAGGGGGACATAATTACACACAAGTGTAATTCCTTGGCATCCACCTGTGGGCCTGGAGGTGTAAAATGGATGATCTGTGTATCTACCCACAGCATGCACACTCACACATGTGCTCTTGCTCTCTCGTTCTCACACACATATGCATGCACATAAATACTGACCTACCTCGGCTAGCTAACCGACCAGGGTCTTCAAGTGTTGCATGAAACCCATACCTGGCCATGGCCCAATACTTCTCCCAGTGCAGTCACTATCTCATTCCCTGCTAACTGTTGTTTTCATGGACCCATTCTTCTTTGGTGTCATACAGAAAATGCACCCTAGCAAGGATGCACTGTGAAGGCAGCAAAGCACAGTGACTTAATCTCCAGATCCAGACTAAGTTCAAATTCCCATTCCTCTAGCTGTTTGGTCTTGGGCAAGTCACTTCTCTGTGCCATAGTTTCTTCATCTGTAAAATGGAACTTTCTTCATAGAGGGCACAGGTTAACTGTTGTGAAGAACAGGTAAATCCACCCGTGGAAAGACCTTAAAAGAAAGTCTAATGCATGATAAATGCTCCAGGAATATTAGATATTTTCATTATGGCCAGGAAGTATACTAGGAGGTGACGTGCATTATCCCATTCAACTCTCCCCAAACTCTCAAGACACAAAAGCCACCAGTCCTATTTCACAGACAAGAAAACCAAGGCCCCACTGGGTTAAATAACTTGTCCAAAATCACAGAGCTTATAAGTAATAGAGTCAAGATTTTAAGCCAGAATCTGTCTGACAACAAAGCTTATGTTCTTTTCACTTGATCACTGCAGAGGGTGGGGGATGCAGTCATCTTGAGCTTATGATCTAAAAGATAAAAGATGAGGGGCGCCTGGGTGGCTCAGTGGGTTAAAGCCTCTGCCTTCAGCTCAGGTCATGATCTCAGGGTTCTGGGATCGAGCCCCACATTGGGCTCCCTGCTTGGCTGGGAGCCTGCTTCTCCCTCTCTCTCTACCTGCCTCTCTGCCTACTTGTGATCTCTCTCTCTCTGTGTCAAATAAATAAATAAATAAAATATATGATTATAAAAAAAAGATAAAAGATGAGTGGGGGAAACAGTTTTTTTTTTCCTATGTTATTTTTATTTTACTAAAAAGGGCTCTCCCTTTAGGAAATATAACTTAATAGGAGTTTCTTTTATTTTTTAAAGATTTTATTTGTTCATTTAAGAGAGAGCGCAAGCAGGGGTGAGAGGAAGAGGGAGAATCAGACTGCCCGCTGAGCAGGGAGCCCAACGTGGAGCCCCATTCTGGGACCTCTCAAGCATGACCAGGGCCAAAGGCAGACGCTTAAGAGACTGAGCCACCCAGGGGCCCCCTAACAGAAGTTTTAAAGCAGGAGAAAGAGAACTGAGTAGTAGGAAGTTGCTCAGCAGTGGTGGCTGGTGTTGTGATCCCAGGTCAGTGGCATCGATATCACCTGGGAGTTTGTTAGAAATGCTAAGTCCCAGCCCCACCCCAGACTTTCTGACTCAGAAGGCTTTAAAGGCCTTCTGACGCATGCTAAAGTTTGAGAACCACTGCTCTAAGAAAAAGTGTGAGCGTTGGTCGTGAAAACATACGTTAAAGGCAGTAAGGTGGATGTTCCTCTAGCAGAAGAGCAGGGTGGGACTACCGGTGACTGAATGGAAGATGTTGCTCTTCCTGACTTTCGGAGGAGACAAGGAGGTGCAGCGAGACAGATGGCTTGCTCTAACCAAAAGATCATGGTATCATGCACTCGCACTTTTGCTATGTTTCCGTTCCTTTAACCTGCACATTTCTTAAAAACAGGAAATAACATTTAAAAAATGTTTAACTGTCAGCAAACATCTATCTACACAATTTGGGGGCACACCTGTGTGGGCCCCCCCCCCCCGCACAGTGCATTTATCAAAGAAAAGCCAAAATAGCATTTATTAGATCTCTCCTCTGTGCTAGGTTCTACCCTAAGGCCCTGCCTTTCCTGCGGATTTCCACCTCCCCATTCAGGGAATTCGCACAACTGTTCTGTGAAGAGGAATTTGTTTTATTTTATTTTTTTTTTTAAGATTTTATTTATTTATTTGACAGAGAGATCACAAGTAGGCAGAGAGGCAGGCAGAGAAAGAGGTGGAAGCAGGCTCCCTGCTGAGCAGAGAGCCCAATTCGGGGCTCGATCCCAGGACCCTGAGACCATGACCTGAGCTGAAGGCAGAGGCTTTAACCCACTGAACCACCCAGGCGCCCTAGTTTCATTTTATAGATGAGGAAACTGAAGCTCAAAGAATTTCAGTCACTTTGCCAGTGTATCTATAATGGAACAGCTGGGATTCCAGTGCCCAACTTCAGACTCTGAGTCTGGTAGAGATAGAGCTCATGAAGCTGTCTTGGGAACAGAGGTGCTCTAAGGAGCCCTCATGTCCTTGGCACTCAAGGAAGACCCCCAGGAAGCCACCCTCGCCCCTGGGCCTTTTTTGGGGCCAGGCAGAACACTGAATGGCTCCTCTTTTCCATCCCTGTCTGGATGTGTGCCATTCACCTCTCCTGTCAGAGAGCAGAGAATTGGGCAAATGAGGAGAAAGACAGCCGGTTTAAGGATTTTATTTATTTATTTATTTGAGAGAGAGAGAATGAGCAGTGGGAAGGGGCAGAGGGAGGCAGGGAGAGAGTGAAGCAAAGTCTCTACTGAGCAGGAAGCCTAATAAGGGGCTCAATCCCAGGACCCAGAGATCATGACCAGAGCCAAAGGCAGACATTCAACCGAATGAGCCACCCAGGTGCCCCAAGAACATTTTTTTTTTTTTCAAGGCAATCTAGTTTGTAAAACAGTAGCACACGAACTCAAATTTCCTGACTTCGGATACTGAATTCCAATTCCAGAACAAGTAGGAGTTAAAGCTTCCTTGTTCTTGAAGGGGAAAAAAAAGCCAAAAATTCTTTGAAAAGGTGACTTTCTTTTCTTTTTTCTTTTTTTTTTTTTTTTGCAATTAACCTAAATGATGCCTCAAGATGGAAGAATCATAACTAAGTATGACAATGTAGGGCCGCTAGTCATACAGTGTTCTTATTTTTTTTCTAAACCAGTAAGGAAAATTTTCAGCCTATTCTGTAAATAAGTTTCCACCCTATGTAATGACCTTCCTCCACCAACACCTACTCAGCAGTTCTAGGCTTTCCTAGGTGACCGTCTAAACCAAAACATTTTATTTCTATCACTCTAATGGCACTGGAAACACACCAGGAAACACACCAGTAGGAGCAGGTGCTCTCCAGCTCACTGCTGCGTCCTAAATCCTTAAAGGCAGAAACGCCACTGCCACATCTCTATGTCAAAGCACGGAGCAGTGCACAAAAACTGTTTTAACGTTGCTGAAGTACTGACTGACTGAAATCTACCTTTTTAGATGTTCACTGCCCTGGAAACAGCTGTACTTACAACACAACTTTTTTTTTTTTAAAGAGTTGCTTTTTCTATCTGCTTTGTAACAAGTACCTAAGTTTTTTGTTAATATTTATAAATGACAGCTGATATTTGAGATTATTCTAGCAAAATATTTCTAATCCTTTGGTTAGGGCCCTGAAAATATCAAAACAGATATCAGAGGGGCGCCTGGGTGGCTCAGTGGGTTAAGCCTCTGCCTTCGGCTCAGGTCATGATCCCAGGGTCCAGGGATCGAGCCCCGCATCGGGCTCTCTGCTCAGCAGGGAGCCTGCTTCCCTTCCTCTCTCTCTGCCTGCCTCTCTGCCTACTTGTGATCTCTGTCTGTCAAATAAATAAATAAAATCTTAAAAAAAAAAAACAAAAACAGATATTAGAGCTAATGCTAGAAGCACCTGGGTGGCTGGGTGGGTTAAGCATGTGCCTTCCGCTGGGGTGGTGGTCCCAGGGTCCTACGATCCAGTTGGCATGGGGTACCCTGTTCAGCGGGGAGGCCACTTCTCCCTCTCCCTCTGCTATTCCTCTTGGTTACGCTCTCTCTGTCAAATCTTAAAAAAAAAAAGTAAAATAACTAGAGTTAATGCTGAGAACTTGCAAATTACAAATTACCAATGGCAACGCATTTCGAGAAGAGAGTAGTGACCATTCATGGTGTGTGTGTGTGTGTGTGTGTGTGTGTGTATGAATGAGTGTGATCATTAGTAGTACCCCCTTTCGTTCTCCTGAGTTTTTCCAGTTCGGACAATAGATTGCGCAGTCGCCTTTCGTGGGTGCCCGTGAGAGCAGGGATGGCCCCCTGAAGCCTGGGCATGCTGCCTGCCCACCACAGCTGCTGCACTCTGCGAAATCTTGGCACCTGATCATGTGGTCGCCAAGTCCCCCTTCTGGTGCTTTGTGTCTCAGCGGAAGAGGATGAAGAAGTCTTCACGGGAAACCGTCCAGTGTGCACAGGTGTTGGAGAAATCCCCCTGGCGGGTTTGGAACTTGGGGCCCTGGCGGCGCGGCGACTCCCAGAGCCGCACCCATACACGGCCTGTACCGGGAGTCCCGGAACCTGACCTCTGGTGGCGCTGTCACCAGTGCTACCCGGACCCAAGCGCCCACTGGATACAGATCAAGAAGGTGGAGGAGCCTGCGGCCAGCGTGCCTCCAGCCCGCACTGGGGTGGTTTCGCCACTCCCAGATCAAGTCCCCGCTGCCCTACCGGGTCTTGTGGCGCCAGCACAAGCCACGCGTCCACCAAGAGACCCAACACCTTCTTTTGGATGCAGAACCTCCTTGTCCCCAGATCTGCCCAAATAAAACCCGCTTCCCCCCGACAAATAGTAACAATAAAAATAAAAAGTAAAGTGCACAGTCAACTTAAGGAGAGCGCTCTAGCTACCCAGACCCCAAACCCTTATTTAATGTGGTGGTTAAAGCCCATGTCTATAGGATATAGCAAACTAATAATTTGGGAAAAGTAAACAAATAGTTCAGGGTATTCCTGGCAATTTGTTGATAGAACAATTTTCACCTATTTTTCCTTTTATTTACATCCTTATTTTGAAATATATGTTCTATTTGAACATTTTTAATTATAGTACAATACATATAATGTAGAACTCATCATCTTAACTATTTTTTGAGTATATAATTCAGTGGTGTTAAGTATATTCACATTGTGCAACAAATCTCTGGAACTTTCCATCTTACAAAAATGAAATTGTATATCCAATAAACAATTCCCCATTTCTTCCTCCCCCAAGCCACTGGCAAACACCATTCTACTTTCTGTTTCTTTGGCTTTGATTATTCTACATACTTCATATAAGTGAACTCATTTGTCTTTTTGTGACTAGCTTATTTCACTTAGCATTAAGTCCTCAAGATTCCTTCACGTTGTAGCCTGCGCCAGAATTTCCTTCCTTTTTAAAGCTGAGTGATGTTCCATTGCATGTATAGGCCACGTTTCGCTCATCCAGTCGTCATCGAGGGATGCTTGGGTTGTTTCCACATTTTGGCTATTGTAAATAATGATGAATGTACAAATATCTCTTTGAGACCCTGCTTTTGTTTGGGGGGGGTATAAACCCAGAAGTGGAATTGCTGATCATACATGTGATAGTTCTATTTTTAAAATTTTGAGGACCCACTATACTGTTTTCCTTAGGGGCTGAACCATCCTACATTCCCACCAACAGTATGTCAGGGTTCCAATTTTTCTACAAGTCACTGACACTTGTTTATTTTCTGTCTTATCAATAGTAGCTATCCTAATAGGTGTGAGGTGCTATCTTGTTGTGTTTTTAATTTGCATTTCCCTAGCAATTAGTGGTGATTAGCGTCTTTTCATTTGCTTGTTGTCCATTTGTATATCGTCTTTGGAAAAATGTCTATTCAAGTTCTTTGCCCATTTTAAAATCAGGCTATCTGTTCCTTTGCTGCTGCTTAAATCTCTTACTCACAATCAGTGAATGAGTCCTCGCCCACTATTATTTTTAATATTCTCTAACCAAGAGGTGCCCCAAGGTACTCTCTTGTTTAGTAATACTAGAAATGAAGAGAATTTCTGTCAGGAAATCCTGAAGTTGGAAAGCAGTTGGAAAGGTACCATTTTATAAATGTCAGCTATCCATTGCTATTGCTTGTCCAGACTCTTGGAGAAGTTTTGATATGCCCAAAGTCTTTCATAAAGATATTATGTTATAACTTCTCTCATTCATTTCAGTTCAGCAACATTTACAGGGTGCCTGCTATATAATGGACATTGTGCCATGGAGACTTTAGAGTTAATATAAAACACACATCAGGGGTGCTGGGGTGGCTCAGTCGGTTAAAGGACTGACTCGATTTCAGCTCAGGTCATGATCTCCGGATCCTGGCATCAAGCCCCAAGTCGGGCTCACCACTCAAGGGACGTCTGCTTTTCTCCCTCCTCCTCTGCCCCTCTCCCTGCTGGCACACACTCTCTCTTGCTCAAATAAAGAAATAAATCTTAAAAAAAAAATAACACACACAAAAATATTTTAACTCCTTTGATCTAATAATACCTACCAGCAAGACTCTGGGTAACTAGTTTTGGATCTATGTTTTTTTTTATGAGTTTAAAAAGCTATAGTTGTCTTCTGATCTTTCCTGCCAGATCTCCCCTCTCTGAATGAGGAAGTATACACACCCTTAAGTAAGCTTGATATTTGGGTTGGGCCTCTCAATTTTCCCAGGCCTCACCCAGGTGAAAAACACACCCTATCTGCAAATCTTGTCCCTTAAAAATTCTTGGTAAAGTTTTAGAGAGACTTCCTATACAAGGCTATCATTTCTGCCTCTTTACAGAAGCTCATTCAGAAAAAACTTCTTTCTGGTTGCAACTTGTTGAATCATACACAAAAATCTCAACAAGTCCTTAAAATATGTACTTGAACTGCCCACTCCTCCTTGCCTCCCCCACTCCCAGGAGAAGCCCAGGGAACTACAGCAAGAAGCAGGGACCATGTTCCAAGGCAAGCTTATGGCCCTCGACTACCACAACCCTGCTGGCTTCAACCACGAAGATGAACCAGAATTTAGAAACTTGATTGTTTGGCTTGAAGACCAGAAAATCAGATACTACAAGATTGAAGACGGAGGTAATTGAAGAAACATCCACAGTAGTGACTGGCCCAAGTTCTTTGAAAAGTATCTCAGAGATGTTAACTGTCCTTTCAAGATTCAAGATGGGCAAGAAACAATTGACTGGGTTCTTGGTTTAGCTATAGGACTTGAGTCTAGAGATAATGCTGAAACATACAAGGACTTGGGACATGATAATACAAAAAGTGCCAGCGATGAGGCATCGATCCATTTGGATGTAAATAATCCTGATTTTAAGGCTGGTGTAATGGCTTTGGGTAACCTTCTTCAGATTCCCCGTCAGGATGACTACTGGTAATGCTTAAGGCAATTCGCATTTTGGTCCAGGATGCAGTTGCTACAGCAAATCAAACAAAAGAGAGCTTTCCTGTTGTTTTAGACAAACATACTCTTGGTTTTGACACACGAGATGCAGTTCTTAATGAAACTGCTCCAATTCTGTGATTGCTGCACATAGAAGAGGTCGGAGAGCGACAGACAAAACTTCATGAAGCCACAGTAGCCAGTCAGGCAATTACTGCAGATCACAGCCAGACCACAGACTGGGGAACACTTTAGGATTTCAACTTCTCACCCAGTTAGTAAATTGGGAACCACGTATGCTCTGACATGTGTTCGGAAATCCAGTGTCACATTTTCAGGGAAGAATGCCAGAAAATCGATTACATTCTAGCGATTTACCATCACTGCTTTTTCTTCAATAAAATTCAGGAAAGGGGGGGGGAATGAATGGTTATCCACAGGATTTTCTACATTGAGTATCCATCTTCTTCAGGTTATGAGGGTCTCTGCTCCACGATACCCTCCATGCATTTCTGTGCCCCAAATCTGAACCTAAACCAAAACCCCCAAGAAGCTACAGCACGTGAAAATATTCTTAATCTCTGAACTGCCTTAGGAACAATCCATACCTTCCAGGGTTGAGAAAACAGCAGGACTAATCTAGGCTCATGGTCTCCTAGAGTGTTACTACTGGAAAGGTCCCTGAAGATTATCCAGTCAAACTGCCCTCGGGTCACATGAGGAAACTGAGAGCCAAAAAAGGGACACATTTTCTCAAAGCTGTACAAAGTCACCATGTGACAGCACAGGGCTCCTGTGATGCCACACCTCTTTTTCTCCACTGATGTTCATTTCCTGAGATGCCTCTAATGTTTACTTTACTTTCCTATTTACTGAACATGAAAACAATTGTATTACTAAACAACCTTGAAATATATTTGAATATCTTAAACAAAAGCCTCTGTATTAATAAAATTCCAGAGTTCCACTCAAGAAAACATTTTGCTAGAACTAGAATCAAGTGGTTAGCTTCTAGAGAAAGTGCTTAGGCGCCTCTGAATGAGGCACCTCTTTCAGACTTGAGAACAATGGTCTGTCTAGAGGAGGAAAACCACTAAGCTCCTTTTCTTCATGTCTTGCTCCCCCTACAAACACCCCCCACCCCCAGCCCCATGTGTGGTCTGGCACTTTGTTTTGTGTTCAGTAGGATTAAGGTGTTTGGGATTCATACTTTGACATCAATACAAACACCTCTACATCCTCAGAACAACAACAACAACAACAACAACAAAAAGTGACTTTCATGTAGAGTTTAAGGTAAAAGTTTAGGCATCAGTGACTGAGAAAAATACAAGGCCGGAAACATTCTAGGAGAAGAGTATTAGCTCAGGTATGGCCCGGAATTGTGACATCTTATTGCCACAGCACATCTGGGTCATCTAGGTGACTAACAGTACAGTCTATTATTTCAGAAAGGTTATAAAAATCTATGGGCCTCACACCATGTGTAATGTGGGTGAAGTCGGAAACTTGTAAGAATTTTTGCTTTTGCATTTCCTGATTTAGGAACAAGAGGTGGGTGTGTGTGTGGGGGTCTAAAATATCTTATGCTTATTAGTGAATCTGTATATACTTGGTCTAGTGTTGGTCTCTTGAGCAAAGAGAGGTGGCCAAAAGTTAATCTCACATACCAAATAGGGAACCTATTCAAAATCTTGTTTGGGTCCTCAAAGAATCAATGAAACCATTTTCCTTTTCTGATAAATACATCAGATTGTCCTGTGTCATGTTGTATGGAGCCCTGAGTTCATTAAGAGTACAGAGGGTCATTTTCTCTGATCTGAAGATTCTTGGTTTGGGGATAGTTAAAAGGAAACGCTGAAATCCCATCATCTGTGTGGGCATTTAAGACCCAGGAGCCACATTCTAAAGGAGAGCACTGCCCTGGTTCCATAAAACACAGTTTATAAACCAACAGACATGTGCTTGCAGCCCCTTAAACCAAGTCCAATAGTTGCTGAATTTTATTTAAAAAGTATCTTTGCGTTAGTAGATACAAATATACTCTCAGTACAACTGTTCATACAATTTATATCTAGTCCAAGAGGCTGGTGAGAAGGAAAAAGACCATAAAGCAAAGGCTTAGGGACGGCTGCTCCCTTCTAAGTGCAAAGCAAGCTGACGCGATGCGAGGGCATCGTGGCGCTCCCGAGAGTCCACAGTTCAGCAACAAAGTGCGGAAGTGGAGGGAAGTTTTGATGTATAAAGTACCGCACTGATGTCTGGAAACAACGAGAAGATGCTAGAAGGGAGCAGGAATGGGTAGTGCTAGAATGAGGGCTGGGGAGTGTCAGTGTTAAGCTAAGGTAGTGATGAATAAAGCCGAGTTTCTCCGTAATTTGAGGCACAAGACCGGAGAGAAAGGGATCGTAGGAAGCAGCCCTGTTGGGGAGGACTGGGGGTGTGAGAACAGGGACGTGTTAAGAGGCATTAGGAACAGTTAAAAAAAAAAAAAGGAAGGAGAGTTGGAGTGATGATTATTGAGTACTACCACTGGGAGGAGGGTCTTGCCGGGATAATAAAAGGAGAAGGGTGTAAAAGAAGGGTCAGGAATAGTAGGGGTAAACTCTGGGAAAAGACTGCGCAGACGTCAGCAGCCAAGAAAAAGAGAAGGAACGGGGTTGGGGCGTGGCCCAGAAAGGGAATGGCTCAACAGCGGACTACGGGGTGAAAAGGAGAAGGGTGGGGAAGAGCCTGGCTGACAGCTGCTCTCAGATGGCGCCTACAGGGTTAAAAATCCGAGCGCCCAGACTAGGAAGAACTCGGTTTCCAGGGTAACGGCTCCGACAGTTCCGGCAGCGCAGGCTCGTACCATTGCGCGGGCGCGCGCGGGGGGGAGCGCGGCGGGAGGGGACGCGCGAAGGAGCAGTCGGGCAGAGGGGTCCGGCCCGGACTCTACCAAACGCGCGGCCCGCCTGCTTGCCCCGGGCCCGGCGCCGAGCCGCGCTCCGGCCGCGCCGGCCGCGGCGTCCTCCGTTCCCGGGCCGGCAGCTCCCAACTGGCCGCGGACGGCGGGGGGAGAAGGAACGTGCGCCCGGTGGCCCGGATTGGCCTCCAGGTCCCCCCGCCTGGGCGGCGGAGTGCGGGCGGCCCGGGCTGGGAGGTTTGAAAAGCGGGCGAGAGACAAAGGCAGCAGGAAGCCTCCTCGGCGCCCGGAGCCCGTGCTCGCAGCCCCCGGGGCCCCCCGGCCGGCCCGTCGGCCCGGAGCAGCAGCGGCGGCGGCAGCGGCGGCAGTAGCAGGAGGCAGAGGATGCGGCAGGGGGCGTGGGAGCGGCGGCGGAGCGGGCGGAGCGGCGCAGCCCGAGCGCGGCGTGGTTAGACCCAAGGCGGCGGAGGCGGCGGCCCGGTCGGGCTCGGGAGTGAGTGAGAGGGCGCCTTCCCCGCCCGGGATGTGAGGACCGAGCGGAGCCCGGGGCGGGGGGAGGGAAGGGAAGGGAGGCGAAGCCGGCAGGAAGGAAGGAAGGACGGACGAACTAGGAGGAGGAGCGGCGGCGGCGGCCGGAGCCGGAAGGCGGGGAGGAGCCGTCCGTTGGGCCCGAGGCGGCGGCGGCGGCGGCGGCAGCGGCTGGGGCGAACCGCTCTTGTCGCCTCTCGGGACAGGAGCGGCGGGGCCCGCGCCTCCTCCCCCCCGGCGCCGCGGAGGGGGGAGGAGGAAGATGGAGACCCACATCTCGTGCTTGTTCCCCGAGCTGCTGGCCATGATCTTCGGCTACCTGGACGTCCGGGATAAGGGGCGCGCGGCGCAGGTGTGCACGGCCTGGCGGGACGCCGCCTACCACAAGTCGGTGTGGCGGGGGGTGGAGGCCAAGCTGCACCTGCGCCGGGCCAACCCGTCGCTGTTCCCCAGCCTGCAGGCCCGGGGTATCCGCCGTGTGCAGATCCTGAGCCTCCGCCGCAGCCTCAGCTACGTGATCCAGGGCATGGCCAACATCGAGAGCCTCAACCTAAGCGGCTGCTACAACCTCACCGACAACGGGCTGGGCCACGCGTTTGTGCAGGAGATCGGCTCCCTGCGTGCCCTCAACCTGAGCCTCTGCAAGCAGATCACCGACAGCAGCCTGGGTCGCATAGCCCAGTACCTCAAGGGTTTGGAGGTGCTGGAGCTGGGGGGTTGCAGCAACATCACCAACACCGGCCTCCTGCTCATCGCCTGGGGCCTGCAGCGCCTCAAGAGCCTTAATCTCCGCAGCTGCCGCCACCTCTCGGACGTGGGCATCGGGCACCTGGCCGGCATGACGCGCAGCGCGGCCGAGGGCTGCCTGGGCCTGGAGCAGCTCACGCTGCAGGACTGCCAGAAGCTCACCGATCTTTCTCTAAAGCACATCTCCCGGGGGCTGACGGGTCTGAGGCTCCTCAACCTCAGCTTCTGCGGGGGCATCTCGGACGCGGGCCTCCTGCACCTGTCGCACATGGGCAGCCTCCGCAGCCTTAACCTGCGCTCCTGCGATAACATCAGCGACACGGGCATCATGCATCTGGCCATGGGCAGCCTGCGCCTCTCAGGGCTGGATGTGTCCTTCTGTGACAAGGTGGGGGACCAGAGCCTGGCTTACATAGCTCAGGGCCTGGACGGCCTCAAGTCCCTGTCCCTCTGCTCCTGCCACATCAGCGATGATGGCATCAACCGCATGGTGCGGCAGATGCACGGGCTGCGCACGCTCAACATCGGACAGTGTGTGCGCATCACAGACAAGGGCCTAGAGCTGATCGCGGAGCATCTGAGCCAGCTCACCGGCATAGACCTGTATGGCTGTACCCGGATCACCAAGCGCGGCCTGGAGCGCATCACGCAGCTGCCCTGCCTCAAGGTACTCAACCTGGGACTCTGGCAGATGACGGACAGTGAGAAGGTCAGGTGAGGGCGGCAGCACCTGCTCCCCCTGTCCCGCCCTGTTCATCCTCGGGTCACCACCACGCCCCCCGCCCCCCTCACTCGACATGCACACTTACACAGAGATCATTGCAGCGGATGAGATGGGGGCAGGGACACGAAGCCTCAGGCTCATTTTCTCCCTCCTCCGGCATCTCGGCCCACTACACGCCCATTCCCATTGCATCTGGGGTTCCTCTGCCACCCCTATCTTCCTCCCCTCTTGTTTGCCCTGACGATGAAGGGACGGATTCAGCTACTTACCCACCCACTCCTCTCTGCAGGGGGATGGAGGACTGTTTGAGCTACTGTATCCCCACTGCTTTGCATTTGGAAACGGGGGAGGGGGTGGGGAGTGACTAGTCCTTAAGACCCTGGGGAGTTGAGGAAAATGTCTGCCTTCACTTAAGCTTTCATTTTAATACTGTGATCTGGTTTTTATTTTGAAATGTATAAAGAGCAAACCCAACTACCACGGCCTTTTCACCCTTCTTCCTTCCACTTTGTAACTAATCCCAGGCTCTTCTCATCACTTCTCCTACAGTACTCTGCTATTCATGCTCATTTCCTTTTAATTGTCTTTCTTTTTCGTATTTTTGTTTTTTGAAGAAATTTGAAATCACGGTCCTTTTTTTTCTGCTGAATATAGTCTATATATTATATATATATAAATTATATATATATACATATATATATGTCTGGCTACCTCGTTTTAGTTTACTTTTTTCTCTGAAGCCCTGGAATTCTACAAGAGAGATATTTTGAGACTGAAACATTTTTGTGCCTAGACTGGAAAGATGCCCATTGGGTTTGTACGTCTTTTTTGTTTTGGCTTCTTCCCAAGCCCCATCCATCCAGTGTGTCCCACTTCTACATTCTGGCTATCGTTTTTTCTCCCTGCCCATTGGGATTTTGAGGGCCCAACGGTGTTCGTAAATCTTGACTTAATTTATAGCACAAATGTGTGGAAGAAATGAGAGTTGAACTTTTGTTTGTTCGTTTGTTTGAGATGCAGATTGTGTCTTGAAAATGATTATTATATATGCAAATTCTGCCCTACCCTCACCCTCTTCCAAGTTTCCCCACAAAAAGGTCACACGGTGAGGCTTCCTGTTGGAAGCGGAGGAGCGGAGTTGGCCTGTGGAGCCCCTGGGGCTCTAACATGAAGGGGAGGAGACTGAAACTCATGTCTTATCTGTGTTAATAAAACGGGAGTTTGTGGGTTTTACAACAATCTGTTTCTAAATGGAGGAATAGATGGCTTTCTTTATTTTGGTGGGGGTTGGGACTTGTGGCTTTAAAAAAAATCGCTTTTGAGTAGGATGTATATTTTTGTTGGGAGTTTTTGTTCCTTTGTTTATTTTTTTAGAATCCTCCACAGCAACATGTGAGACCATGGAGTTAAAGAAACCCAGAGACCTTTATCAATTAATTGTACTGTTTGTGAATTTGTATAAATAATAACAAAGATCCTCTTAAAACGTTTATATTCTTACAGTAAAAGGTTAAACTGATATTTATATAATAAAAGAGGAAATATGAAGTATGTTTTTGAAAAAAAAAAAACAAAAACAAAAAACCTTGTATCTGTGAATTATTTTGAAGGCAGTGTGTGTTTGGGTATATGCCAAAGTAGGAGGTGCTGTCTGTACTCTAGGAGGAAATAAGGTATAGAGTTCAGTGCATCCTATGTGCTGTGAGTAAGCTCATGGTTACAAATTTATTCTGTATAAGGTTTACTACTGACCTCTAAATGTTTTGTTGCTAGAAATGTGACTGGACTGGAGATTTATATTATTTTCGGTTTTAAACTGTCAACAACATGGAAATTGAAAGAAACTCAAGAAAATAGAACTAAAAAAAAAAAAAAAACCACCTCGATCTGTTTAGAGTCACAATTTCCCCAGGGTGGAAATGAGATCCAGGGGTCCTGTTGAAAAATGGGTCCAGAGATATGGAAGTGGGGAAGAAAAGATGGGTTTCTTTCCACTCTGAGTGGGTGTGGGGAGGATGTGAAATGGTGTAGGGTGGAGGGAGCTGAAGCCATTGTTCAGAAAAGTTAAAAGAGCGCTGTCCTTGCCTGCCCGCTCACTTGCTCAGTCATGCATGCTGAATCTCACAGTGTGAGTGAGGGTCCTGGTGGAAAGGAGGAAGGCCGTTCAGCCCCTCTTTTTAACATTCTCCTCCAGGCCCCGCTGCATTTAAGCACTTTCCTGGGGGATGGGGAGGTTGGCCAGGAGTTCTCGCACATTTGCATTTTAAGCACTCACTGCACCGAAGCTTGCCACTCGGATCCACTGTGGTGAGGGCTCTTAGGCTGAATTCGGGGCAGAGAAATGAATACCAACAATTCTAGCAAAGGGTTCCTTCTGGTAGACAATAACTAAATAATCAACACCCCTGTGGCTGGGCTGCGGAAGTGGCAGGGCATAAATACTCCAACAGTGGAGTAATTCACATTCCTGGTTTCACATAGGTCTTTCTTAGCTGTTTCTGAGATTATTTTTAAACAAACAAATACAGATCCCAGCAAGGACTAATGAGAGCGGTATAAAACTTGCCTGCAAAGACATCTCTTTCCAGGAAGAGAGCTAGAACGCAAGTTTCTCTCGGTGTGAGATTGTTTTGTAAAATTTCCAAGCTTTCTGCTTGAGCATATCACAAAAGCAGCATTGTTCCTTTTTGGAGAGCCATCACAATTGGGTCTAATTGAGCCTGACACTAGATCCATCTTCCTTTTCTTTGGGGAAGGTGTGGATCTCTTTCTTCCCTCTTAGGTTACAGTGCTTATTGCCTGAAAAAAAAAAAAATGTGTGAACCCTAGTAAGAAGTCGGGACCTGGAATTAGGGTCAGCTTTCTAATTTAGCCTTTGGCACTATACCACATTAAGCTTCCACAAGCTGTGAGTTCTTGGACTGTTTTTCTTCCTCCAAAAGACTGCATGACTACGGATTCGGTCAATAAAAATTTGAGCACCTCCTAAGTCTTAGACTCTGTGCTCACATTCTTCATTTTAATATACAAAATAATCCTACCAACTACCGGGAAGGCTTTTCCACTTTCCTTTTTGTTTTTGTTTTTGTTTTTTTTACTTGAAAGGCTAAGATAAGCTTGACTAAAGGTCCGTAAATTAATGTTTGAAAGTGAAGATCACGGGCCTACTGTCCTCAGCCTGAACTGGGTATACTTAAGAATATATCTGGAGTGTCTCTGGAAATGAATAAACCATTTACTTTCATCAGCCAAGGTTAACTGTTTATCTCTCAACCTTTGTGGATGGAAAGAAATGAATATGTGTTGAGAACCTGGGGAGTGCTTTGCATGGTACCTGTAAATTTCTCCTTTCAGTCCTCAAAGCAGCCTGTTGAAACAGGTATCCTGATTTCCAGATACTCACCTGAAGTCACCTGCCACTAACGGAGGGAAACCAGGACTCACACCAGGGCCAGCTCCCTTCTGTACTCTGCGATGGTTCAGTTATTGATCCTACCTTGAGTTCCAATGAGGTGACCTCACAGAAGTGAGTGGTAGCTGTCTGATCCTCGTGTGGACAAGCGCAGGCCACAGGGCCATCCTCAAAGGGAATTTGGGTGGATCCAATCTCCACCGTATCTACTGGAATGGAAAGAAATGCTTTTAAAGACTAAAAGCACTAAAGAAAAGGACTTGATAATATTTTGTGGGTGCTACAAAAGTTAAAAGGCACTTCAGGGCAGCTTTAAGAATAGCAGAAAAAACCTTGTTCAGGTACTGGCTCAACTTCAGAAGTGAAAAACCAAAATGGGAACTTGGTGTAAACTTCATCACGTAGAAGTAATAAACCTCATGGAAATGGTCTGGGTGGTGGTGGGGACAGGGCTCCATGTACCTTTCTGAGGGCAGTAGTCCTTAAAGTCTGTCTGGACTTTAAAGGCAACAGTGGGGTTCAGTTTCTGCAGTCCCCTAAGGGCCACGACAGGCCTCCAGGTAGCAGTGCTGGGCGGTGCCCTGTGATCCTTGCCGATGTGGACTCCCTCCGGCCAGATTCCTCAGTCCTAAGTGGGAGCGGGGG